>OZ017739.1:312997238-313244738 GCA_963969285.1 Odontomyia ornata
TGTTTGATGTTGGCCACTTTTTACGGCCTCAATTTTCTCAGGATCTGTTTTGACCTCTTCTGCTTCTTCTTCTAAGTTCCGCACATGATCCTCGAACGTTCTCCCAATAACAATGATGTCATCTACGTACACCAAGCAGGTTTTCCGGGTTGGGCCTCGTATCACGTATTCCATCAGGCGTTTGAAGGTGGCTGGACAATTGAAAAGCCCAAATGGCATCATCACAAATTTCCACAATCCAGTTCCAACTGAAAATGCGGTCTTCTCTTGGTCCTCCTTGTCGATTTCTACCTGCCAGTAGCCACTCATGAGGTCAAGTGTAAAAAACCATTTTGCATCGGCTGAAGTGTCCATGATATCGTCGATGCGTGGAAGTGCCAATAGCCACTCTTGAGATCGAGTGTAAAAAACCATTTTGCATCGGCTAAAGTGTCCATGATATCGTCGACGCGTGGAAGTGGGTAACTATCTTTCTTAGTGACGTCGTGAAGCTGCCTATAGTCGACACAAAACGAGTGCTACCATCCTTTTCTTTACTAGAACTACTTGCACGGCCCATGGGCTAACAGTAGGCCCAATGAAACCTTGTTTTTCCATGTCCGAAATCACTGCGCTCACTTCTCCTTGTTTGGCTATAGTAAGACGTTTTGGTGCTTGTTGAATCGGCTTGGCTCCCTGTGTATCTATAACGTGAGTTACCATACTCGTTCAGTCATGGTCATCCGGGCTTGTTGAGAAAATGACACTGTACTTGATGGCCAGATCACAGGCTTGCTTGAATAACTGCACTGGCAATTTGGTCTGCCTCAAAATTGCAGACGTGAATTCTTGGGCTTTGTCTGTGTCTTGCCTTTTTTTTCCAATGATGGTCATGAGTATCTTCCAAAGAGGTGATGGTGGAAACAGGCTGGCAGCTGCCGATGACTTCTCCCGCTTTGATGCTTGTGGTTGAGTCTGCGGTGTTAACGGCTCTAACTGGTACATATCAGTTCCTTACAGATCTTAGAAGGCTTTGTGCTACAATCAAACTGCGTAATGCCAACGTCTTCATTGGCTCTATCAGATATGATCGGTGATCTCCAGAATCACCATCAAACTTGGCCCATACAATGCTTTCGGAAGATTTTGGTACATCGGTGTCGGCACATACTGCCACATTCTCCTTGGGAATTCGGATGCTTGGTTTTTCCACCAATGCTTCGACATTCTGCGATTTCAATACTCGTTTGCCTAATCCAAAGATATTCCATGTGGTCGTAGAAAATCCATTCCGAGAATGCAGTGATCTATTATGTTCGCGATCAGAAAATTATATAGGAATGCAAGGTCTTCCAACTGTATCTGGAGGTTAACCTCTCCATGGGCAGGTGCAGTTTCTCCCGTGGCTGTCCGTAGTGAGAAAATTTTTCCCTTGTGAAATAGTTGTTGCTTCACTAGGTCTGGTCAAATAATCACTCGGGTTGCACCAGTGTCGATTGTTTTGGTGTAATGTTCTCCGTCAACTTGACCCGGAAGGCATAAGTCCCCTTCTCCACGATGTAGTCGAGACACGGTGATGGTGGTGCTGTGGACGTCGATCCTTCCAGTCAACCTCTGCCCCACAAAGTTGGCTCTTATATATTTCCCGATCAGTCAGTTTGTAGGGCTTCCATTCTGGACCCCTTAATCGGTCTAGATCTTCTCCAAGCTGCACGCCTTGGATAATAGCTCGGGTTTCTTCGCTTCTTGCAGTCTCTTTGTAGGTGCCCCTTCTCTCCACAACTCTACGCACACCATTAACATGCGGGTTTCGCTCAATTTCCATGCGCTCACATCTGTACTTGTCTGCCACTACCTCGTAGACCCCGGCAGTAGTACAAGTCAAAGTTCGGTCTATAAGCCAATGCGTCCTTGACCGTTTGCTTCTGAGCTAAGCGCATGACCTGTTGCGATTTCTGGTCCTTTAATGCTTCTGTTGCTGTGTCGTCTTGATGTACCGGGTCATAAGCTGGATAAGCCAAAAGTGCCAGTCGCTCGATGTTTTAGGCTAGCTGCTGTAGGGTTTCACCAGACTTCTGCATATGCCGTAGCTGTGACCGATAAATTTGCTTTAGTTGATCGTCTCGCATGTCAAGTGCATTCATTATAGCAGGCGAGTTTGAGTGCAACTCAAGGGGGATAGTCGGCAAAACCTCGGCATCTGGGCCACTTAGAGCAAGAATTAATACAGCTGCTTGTTCCTGCTCATTTCAGTGATTTGTCCTTGTGGCGGCTTCAAACTGGATTTTGTAAATACTCCAGACCTTTTGTCCGTCGAATATTGGTGCTTGAACATTTCTGGATGTGCTTTCGCTGGTGAGGTGTTTGCTATTACCTTTGCTACTTCCAATCCCTTTTCATGTTTTCCATCTAAACCTTTTCCTTGACGCATTTAATTTGTTTGTGCTTATTGGTGCAGCTTCGCTAATTGTGCACTTAGCTTCACTGATTGCTCGTTTGGTGTTCATCTAGCTTAGCAGTTAAACTGGATGACTGTTCATTTAGCTTTGCAGTTGAACTGGATCACGGCTGTCGCTGTTCTTGCTGCATCAGCATCAACATTTGCATCAGTGCATTTTCGGGTTCCTTGGATTTTGGTGTTCCTGCTTCTCCACCTTCTGCACCTTCCTCTGAATCTGAGGGCTCATCCAAATGCAGATTCATGCCTCCCGATTCAATCACGTCACGCAAGTGTGCAATCAGTGTGGCCTTTGTACCTTGCGTAGCCAGATTTCACTCTTTTTAAACTCCCACATTTTTTTGTAGTAGAGAGGTGAATGCCACTTATGCATAGAATTTGGGGCTCTTATGCGTGACTGGACTACCCACTAAGCCCCTCCCCTGTCAACCTGAGAACCCAGCCTAAAACCGTTTGACACAATACTTCGGGCAAGGTCTCGTTTTGCTAAGACGTGAGGCACCTTCAAGCTTGGGAATCCCTTTCCTGGTGGGAGGGGAGAGGGGAAGAGGAACTTCTAGAAAAGCAATCCCCCAGCCCCAGCGCCCCTAACTGCTGTGCGTCCTTTTTATATTTTAGGACTGCCCGAGCATAATGTGCTACCTGGTTCCACTTGTCAACCGATTCGAGCATCACCGCAACTATATTAGCCGAAGTAGGCTCTCTTGTCTCCCTGTAGAGTTCCCTTCGCAACCTGACCCATTTTTTACACGCAAAAAATGTGTGACAGGCATTGTCCTCCTCTCCTGGGCAAAACCGACGATCGGGGGACCGTGACTTACCAATCTTGTGCAGGTAAGACTGAAAACACCCATTCCCGCTTATAAGCTGGGTCAGATAGAAGTCAGTCTCACCATGCCTTCGATTTAGGCACGGTCTCACATCCGGGATGAGGTGCGCAGTCTACCTTCCCTTCGTGCAATTGATCTAAGACTGCTGCCAATCGTTGAGCGAGTGCTGTCTCTCCTCGCGGACAACCATCTCCCTTGCATCCTCGTTTTGGCGCAGGTAAATAGCGCGGCGCTCTCTAGCAAGGAGGGCGACAGGTATCACTCCTGCATAACTCTCACCGCCGAGTCAGAGACTGTTGTATACGAAGATGCAATTCTCAGTGCTCCTCTTCTCTGAACCTGTGCCAATTGTTTTCAGTATACCTCCATGCTGAGAGAGAGAGAGAGAGCGTGCAGTAGCAATGACCCTACAGCGCTCATCAAGAGGCGTCTTCTTCATGGGCTGGGTCCCCCTACGTTGGCCATAAATCAACTCAGAGAA
Organism: Odontomyia ornata; assembly: GCA_963969285.1. Lineage (NCBI taxonomy): Eukaryota > Metazoa > Arthropoda > Insecta > Diptera > Stratiomyidae > Odontomyia > Odontomyia ornata. Next base: position 313,000,987 of record OZ017739.1, read on the forward strand.
ATTTATCTTCGAGTCGATCAGTAGCCCCAGGTACTTCACCGCTGGCTTCGATTCGATTTGTATGTCTCCAATACTGATCATTCTTCCTCTAGGGATTCTCTTTTTTGTCAAGACGACCACTTCGGTTTTCTCCAGTGCTAAATTGAGCCCGCGAGCAGTCATCCAGTCACTCACTCGGCGCATTAATACCTAGCCTAAGTTGCGCTTGTTCAATGGTGCGTCCAGTGACCAGAGCCGCAACATCATTCACATAGCCAGACAAGCGCGACTCATCTGGCATCTTAAGTCCCAGTAGCCGTCATAAGACACGTTCTACAGGTTCGGACCAAGTATAGATCTCTGGGCAACACCCGATGTAACTTCCATTCTTCGTTGGCCCTGTGTCGTGTCATAGAGAAGGCTTCGGTCCTTCAGATAGTTCCTCAAAAGCCGCATTAGATATTCTGAAACTTGAAAAGAGTTTTCCAGTGTATCCAGAATATCCACCCATCTAGCGGAGTTGAAGGCCTTTCTGACGTCGAGTGTCACCAACAGGACGATCCGTGGGTTGGTGCGACTATATGCCTCTGTCTTTTGGACCACGTTCACCACCCCTGCAATCGCATCAATGGTAGAACGTTTGCTCTTAAGCCATACTGCCGAGGAGATAGGTCCCCAGCAGCACGAATCACGACAGTGAGTCTTTCCTTGATGAGTTTCTCTAGCACTTTTCTAGCTGTGTCTAGCATGCATAACGGGTGGTATGCGGACCAGGATTTGGGATTTCCCTTCCCCTTGCTGATCAGCACGAGCCTCGCCACCTTCCATCGTACCGGAAAAACTCCATCCCGTAGGCAAGCGTTGAATGTGCTGAGCAGCAGTCAGGACAATGGTGATAGGCAAGCTGCAACACCTCAGCTGGAACACCATCTAGACCTGGAGCCTTCCTCGCTTTCAATGAGGGGACTGCCTCCTCCAGTTCCAGCTGTGTGAAGAGTGGGCACTCGACAGCTGTTTCACTATGGACAGCGTCAACACGGATGGGATGGGCGGTTGAAGAGTCCTCGCATTATCGCGTCCATCTTTTCCGCGTCATGTATATAAGGCTTCCATAGGGCACCAACCTTCCGCATGACCAGCTTGTAGCCAACTCCCCACAGATCCTTGTTCACATTGTCCACTAGGTCTTGCCAGCAGTGAGCCTTGCTACTGTTGATCAGTTTGCGAAGGCATTTCCTGGCTGACTTGTATGCTGCCACCCTGTTGCATGCCTCGTTACCGTTCCACGCCCGTTGAGCCTCACGTCGAAGCTTGTGACACTCCTTTCTCTTCTCAGTGATTTCGGTTGACCACCAGTACACTGGGGGCTTGCCGTGCCGGGGTCTTCGACGGGGCATATAGCCATGCGTTGTTCCCTGTTGTTTTCTGCTGTCAGTCTCACTTTGATCCTTCACACGCTAGGGAACTCCCTTTTGATGGCATCGTCTACTTCGGTCAGATCCGTCATGTTATCTATGTCTCTTATTTTGATCGTTGCCATCGGTTCGAGTGAGGCTATTGTTGCGCTTTTGCCAAGGACTTTCTCTACTTCGTCACAAAATTCTGCCCTATTGCCGGTCTGTGCTCCGAATCCGACCAGTATGTGGCCCGGCCGCCAGCAGTGAGCCTTGCTACTGTTGATCAGTTTGCGAAGGCATTTCCTGGCTGACTTGTATGCTGCCACCCTGTTGCATGCCTCGTTACCGTTCCACGCCCGTTGAGCTTCACGTCGAAGCTTGTGACACTCCTTTCTCTTCTCAGCGATTTCGGTTGACCACCAGTACACTGGGGGCTTGCCGTGCCGGGGTCTTCGACGGGGCATATAGCCATGCGTTGTTCCCTGTTGTTTTCTGCTGTCAGTCTCACTTTGGTCCTTCACACGCTAGGGAACTTCCTTTTGATGGCCTCTTCTACCTCGGTCAGATCCGTCATGTAATCTATGTCTCTTATTTTGAACGTTGCCATCGGTTCGAGTGAGGCTATTGTTGCGCTTTTGCCAAGGACTTTCTCTACTTCGTCACAAAATTCTGCCCTACTGCCGGCCTGTGCTCCGAATCCGACCAGTATGTGGCCCGACCGCGTTGGTTGTTCTGCTTTAATGGTAGTATTGGTGTCTTCGGGCCTTACGTTTCCTCTGATATCCTGCAATACCTCAGCGTACGATCGGCCATCTCGGGGCTTTACGAGCAGTGCCTGCTGCCGGGTCTTCGTCGGGGCTTCTGTCTCTCCTGTTTTGCATCAGGTCCTTTTTCTGATTGGGCGTCCGTGTGAACTTTACTTTCTGGCACTTTTCGAAGGAGTTTCTTTGCTTTTGTAAGCACCGTCTGGAACCCGTGATCTGGTGCTCCACGCCCATCAAGTGCCTCTTCCTTCTTGTACTGACTTTTAATGGTGGAGTTATCAGCATGTAGCCTTAAGCTTTCACCCCAAGCGCCTCATTAGCTTCTTGTTCATCTTCAGCCCTTAATCAGCTCCTTTGATAGTGCCCTATGCGATCTAAGAGCTCCTCTAGTTCAAGGAGCCCAACCTTTACTGCTTTGCTGATTTTTTGGGAGTTGCATGCAGATTGTATTCTCTTCAGAATATCTCCCACTTTTTGGAGTAGCCTTTCTTCTTCGTATCAATGGGCGACAATTGTACCTTGCAACCATCCTTGGGAGAGGTTATCCTGTTCCGTTTTCGAATGCAGTACTTCCGCCACATTTTCCACTGCAGTACTTCCGCCACATTTTCAACAAGCCACCACATGGTTAATTCATTAATTCTTAAATGTAAGCTTCGTGACATTTTTATTGTTTTGGTTTTTTTCCTCCAGTTTCCACGATAAATTTCACTGTTGTGCACTTTAAAAACGTAAGAAAGTTTTAACTTTCAAAATTTTCTTTCTCATTTCTCGACATCACTATCGCGTGTTATGGATCGCGGCCAATAAGTTTAATGTAAAAGTAAAAACGCACTGTCTTTAAAATTAAGCTAAAAGAGTTTATATACTAAGAATGTTCAATAATTACCTTCATTATTTTATAAATCACACTTTAGTTTACTTTTCGATTGTCCAATCAATTTATGTTTCCAATGTCTTCCAATATATCACTCTACACTTATCGCAGTTTTTACTATCATCGTGTTACTATTACTCTATCCACCATTCATTCAGCTCGGATCTCTAGTAATTCAATCCATTACTCGTATATTGGAGAATGTTCTAGGGAGAGCTACTTGGAATATTCGAGCAATTGTGAATACCCGCAGTGGCGTCACTTTCAGATGTTGATCGTGGATCTACGTGGGCTATTCTTGTGCTTTCGAGTACATTCGTTCATGTTTCTTGGTTGCTTCTTTTCAATCAATATTGACCATGATGTTATTAATAGTTGCGACAACGATTGCAACAATACGTATATGTATACTTATATAAATATGTATATGTATACTTATATAAATATATATACATATATATATATATATATATATATATATATATATATATATATATATATATATATATATATATATATATATATATATATATATATATATATATATATATATATATATATTTATACATATATACATATATACATACATACATATATATATATATATATATATATATATATATATATATATATATATATATATATTTATATATATGTATATATATATATATATGTATATATATATATTCTTCCTGCAAATAGCACCTCCAATGTCTCGGTCCATTAATTGCCCGAGTCAGACCAGTGTTTTCTCGATTTCTGCACTGGTCTCCGGCCTTCAGTTCTCCCAACGAATACCTTTTTGGGTATCCGTTGTTCGTCCATACGATTCATGTGGCCAGCCCATAGCAGCTTCCGCAGTCTTATAATCGTTGAGACCTCCGGGTTGTCAAAAATTTCATACAGCTCATGGTTGTGTTGAATTCGCCATTGATTCCCGTCTAGCTTCGCTCCGATTATTCGTCTCAGGACGAGTGATCACCAACAGGACCAAAGGCGTTCAATATATTTACGGATACTTGGGTTAGGGACCATGTTTCACACCCATAGCATAACACAGGTCTTGTCACAGGTTTGCATACTTGGAGCTTTGTATTCCTGTGTATATTGTAATGTGACGCCTACGCCCGGGAATCGAAGTGATTCCGATCCCGAACCCTGGCAACCGGCCAGATAGGTATGACTTCGAAGTGCAAGCGGACGTCATCTTTCGTGCGGATATCATTGCGCAGAAAATATTTTTTTTTTCAAATATTTATATCTGTGGATATAAATATTTGAAAAATAATATTAATTAAACACCGATACATTTCGAGGCATATCTATCTGGCAACGCCGCCCACAGTTGCCATCAAAACATCGAATAGATAGAAAAGTGGAAACTGGTTAGAAGTGTCATTCGGAGATAACCTAAAAAGTGCGGGCATTGTGATGTTTCGGGGGTGTTCCCGCAAAATTTTCTATTTAAAATCTAATAAATAATAGTGAAGAAAGTGCTTCATTAGTCTACTTATCCAATGTTGGCGGATTTTCCTATTCGTGTGCATCCTTCGAGTGACATTGGCAGTTTGTCCGACAAAGTGTGCTGGCCAAAATATAAAACAATGCACAATTTCCTTTGTCTCGGTAAGTTCATGCATGACTATTTACAAAAATGTATTTATATTAAATACGATTTAAACCTGGCAGCAAAAACTATCAAAATATCTATCCACTATCAGCAACATTGCATTTAAGCAACATTCCATCATCCTGTTCCGAAGAAGATATTCAAGAAGCATTCACTAAGAATGGCTTCGAAGTCAAAGGCTTTAAATTTTTCCCGAAAGACCGCAAAATGGCACTAATCCAACTTGCATCCGTAGAAGATGCTGTTTTAGCTCTCATTAAAATGCACAATCATCAACTATCTGAATCCAAGCATTTACGTGTAAGCTTCTCAAAATCAAACATTTAAACAAGTGATATTGATTGTGTGAGAGAAAATTACAAATAAGAAAATTAAGATAAATATACAGAAATGAAATTGACACATGTAGGCGAAAGATGTAAGCAGCTAATTAGAATTATTTAACAAACAAAAAGAAAATGAAAACGACGGAGAGCTTACAAATGGTGATTCTGGGGAAGATATTTCTCGTGATGTAGTTACAGGTGAACTTATTAAGAATCCAGTGGAGGACCGCCGTGCATTAGCCGAGTGGAATGAAAGACTTCACGATCAGTTGAAGGCCCCGAAACAAGATTTAGCTCAATCAAGAGATGAAACCAAGGAAACCGCAAACGATAAGATTCATCGTGAAAACGTTCGTCCAGGACGGGATAAGTAATTACACGAGATAGTTGACCAATTGGCGGAGTTTGTGGCTCGCAATGAAAACGTAAATATAAAAGTAAGCAAGAAAATGAATCCTGATTTATCATCAGTGGCATCGAAATCGAAGGACTGCTCCTGAATGTATATTATTCCATAGAGCAGCTTATACATCAATTTTCTCACAATCTGAACAAGAAACGATCGACAACTTATACCCGTTGAAAGTATGATGGCAAAACTCACCAGAACCCAATCTAGAATTCAATACTCAATCAGATCCAGGTCATGATGAGCTCCCTCGGTCTTGGCTGTGCCAATTAGCTCAAAGATCGATGCCTAAGAAAGTATTTATTCTTCCTGCCCCGGAGCATCGTTTATTTAAGTAGAAAATTTCTCTATTCTAGTTTTCTAACGCCAACATTTTTAGCAACACAAGGCCTGGTGCCTGTCGTATACAATATGAATTAATTTAGAATACATCAATTAATCGAAGTTTTGAACAATCATTAAAGGTTTAATGGGTTTATATGCTATCGAATTATCTCGTATTTTGCGCGTTAAGTATCTAGTAAATACATAAAAATCACTGAATGGAAGTCCACGGTTTAATGTCATGTTTAATTAAACACACCGTTGCGGTTGTTTTGTGTTTGTGAACTGTATAGCAAAAGTATATGTGCATTGAAGTTTTGTGGAAGGAATGCAAGTGGTGGATGTTGTGTTGAAACGGTACAAACTCGCAGGAAAAAAGAAATACAAATTTATATAGAAGTATATATAAATAACTAATGAGTACAGTAGTATCATTTAATTAAATAACCAGGTGCACTAGCATATTATTTCAAATAAGTCTTAGAACGACAAAAACATAAATACAAATCTTTAAAAAGAACAACAATTTATGTAAAACCAAAAGCATTATGTAGCTGCAAGGTAGTTTTGTTTTAGCTACATTCATTTTCATGTAAATGACTACTTCATTGCTATTTTTATCGTACGATTAAACACAATAAGTTTGTTATAGAACATAATAGCGTACAAGAATACGAATACGAGTATTTTAAAATGAGTATATTATACTAAAAATGGATTGTCAACTCGATACATAATCCCATCGTTCTAATCGACTTTTGATAAGGAATGATTTTGTAGACTTATGTTGAAATTTAATCGGAACAATGTTTTGTTTCACTAGAAACTTTTACTCTCTTAATCTGTCACTTTGATGCAATGTAGTTTTAATCAAACATATTATGTTAGAAATATTATCCCCGATATGATTATTTAACATTTATACATAGAAAATGTTCAAAACGATATCGATGTTATTTTAAAAATCAATTACATAAGAAGCAAAAGAGAAAAAAAAAACACAATTTACCTAAGTTTCCTTAATTTAGTTTAGTCCTATTACACTTCATATTTACACAAACATTTTACTGATTTTTCAACCATTTTTATTTAATATTTTCTTTCTGAGTTTGGTTCTATGAAAAAAAGAGAAAGATATTTCTTGGTTGTCATATATAGTTATAGGAATGTATTTCTATAATTTTAAAGAATTAAAAATGAATTGCTAAACTTAACCACGATTTTCCTTTTCAGTGGTTCTTCTTTTTTCAGCGGGAAAGGAAGTGCAGGGTAGGTATGCCGTCGCGAGGGTAGGGTTTCGAAAAATCCGCTGAGGTCGGTTTCGCGTCGTGTGCGGTAGGCGGTACCTTTGTTGTTTTGTCGTTTTATTAGAGTAGTTTTCGTCGGGTTGAGTTAGAGTAGCATACTTTTCGGTACCGCGTCGGAAATTCGGGAACGCGAAATAAAAATTAGCTTTTGTTCTTTGACTGGTTATAGGAAGAAATACGGAGTAATGTAAAGTAGGTTTCTTCTCCGTATGGTTTTGTTTTGTAACGCGTTTTGAAAACGGGCGTGTAAAGGTGGCTGAAAATATGTAAATGAGCGTAACCCGTTCGGAGACCCGCGACCGAAATCCTCTCCGAACTAGCTGGCCGACAAGCAGCCACCGCGTGAATGGGTTACGGTGCACGGATTGGTTGACCGGTTGGTACCATCCGTTGGCACTACTCAGACTTAACGTCTAGAACCGATGAGAGGTCAGTTCCGCGTTCGGACCTAAAAAGGTGAAAATCATTACAATATATATATATATATATATATATATATATATATATATATATATATATATATATATATATATATATATATATTATATATATATATATATACTTACTAGGGGTACCGGTTAATTCCTTAATAACCTTTCCAAATAAGTGTTGGAAAGCTACTGTGATATAGTTTCAGAATCAGCATGTGTCATTTAGCTGAAGCGTAAACAATACTTTTTTTTACTCCGAAAATGTCAAACCGAATAAAGTGTTTTTACGGGGAGTACTTCTTCATTGCAGAGAAAGGCTGCCGAAAGTCATCGTATTTTGGTGGAAGTGTATGGTGTGCATGCTCTGGCTGAGCGTATGTGTCAGAAGTGGTTTGCACGGTTTAAAAGTGGCAATTTTGACTTAGAGGACGATAAACGGCCCGGACAGCCGAAAAATGTTTGAAGATCATGAATTGGAGACATTGCTCGACCATGATTCATCCGAAATGCAAGAAGAACTTGCAAAATCACTTGCCGTCGCTCAAAAACCTATTCCCGATCGTCTAAAAGCAATTTTTCCTAATAAATATTCAATTTTCCGCACAAATTAACTGGTACCCCTATTATATAAATATACATATATATATATATATATATATATATATATATACATATATATATATATATATATATATATATATGCATATATATATATATATATATATATATATGTATATATATATATATATATATATATATATATGCATATATACATACATATATAAATATAAATATATATATATATATATATATATATATATATATATATATATATATATATATATATATATATACATATATATATATACTTATTTATATATATATATATTCATATATATATATATATATATTATATATATATATATATATATATATATATATATATATATATATATATATATATATATATATATATAGCTTCTTCTTCTTTGTAGCACTACAGCCCCTCTCGGGCCTTCCCTTTGAGATAGTTAGATTATCTCATTTTTACGACCGTATTGATTTTTTCGGAAGTTGCTTTGGTCATTACCATGCTCCCGTGTGCCTGCTCAGCTATGATGTGATCTGATTAAATCAGTACATATCACCATTGAGTGAGCACTCGTAGTCTGTCCGAAAAATCTCCTGAACTAATTCACGTTGCTACCAACGAGATTTGAGCCTGGGACCTTCGGATTATGCGTTCATGCTATAACCACTAGACCACTCAGACTATATATAAATATATATATATATATATATATATATATATATATATATATATATATATATATATATATATATATATATATATAATTTTTTATATATATATATAATTTTTTATATATATATATATATATATATATATATATATATATATATATATATATATATATATATATATATATATATATATATATATATATATATATATATAGGGTGGTCAAAAAGTCGTGGATCAAACGCAACTAGGGGTTAGATGGGGTCATCAGCTGCAAAAAATTGTTCTACGCGAGGTCTTTAAAGTCAAACCCTGCAGAGTTATAATTTATTTTGTGTTTTTATGAGAAAATTGACTATTTTTACTAATTCTTATGAAAATTCGAAAAAATCTACAACCTGTATTGTTTTTATGATTTTCACTAGATTGGTACTGATGAGTCCTTGCGTTAGACATGCTATTTATGGTTGTTTATTGGGTGTGTTGAAGATAGTGTTGAGTTTTACGATTTTGTTTTTCTCAAATCATAACTTCTTATTTACTTCGGACCCCCCTGTGAAAAAAAAACACTCTACTGAAAAGTGACCCTGTATTATAAGTTTTGGTGCATTTAATAGGGATTCTGAAAAGGTCATGTGTTCATGGCTATGCCTAGCTTTGATATCTTGCGAGGACGATCATTCGTAGGAAGACCAAAATTAACCCAACCATAAAACTCGGCCTAACCGATATAAAAATAAACTAGAACTAATACAATTAATGACAAAGACTTTCTGCCTCCCTTTTACACTAACCGTTTCATCCTTTGTCAATAAAAGGCCAGTTCGCCCATCACTTCAGGTAGCGATATTTTTTCTAGGAAACGAAAGGCCGGGCCGGGTGGGGTGGTGGCCGGGGGATGCGCGTGAGTATCTTTCTTTTGAATGTTTAGACTGTTCTTTAGTGACTCGTTTCCTGCCTGTGACTAAGCACGTGTTCTTTTTCTTGGGTTCACGACGACTTGTGATCAGTTTCTTTCCCTTGACCATTTGACCTACGCTTTGTTTTTCGGACTTGTGATAGATTGCCTACCTGTGACCAGTGCTGTGTGAATCGGACTAGATTCGGAATTGGACGGATTGACTAAATAAGTGGACAGATGGCTGCTGCGAGGAGAGAATACACCCAACGGGAGTATGCAGAAATGCATTACCTGTATGGCTTTTGCGACGGCAACGCCCGGGCTGCTGCCAGGGAATATCGTCAACGCTACCCTAACCGGGATCGTTTTCCGGACTACAGGGTCTTTATGCGCGTACATAATTCCTACATGGAGGGAGTCTTACCCGGTCAGCATGCTCCAAGAGCAGGCTGACCAGTGGTGCGACTTGAAAATGAAGATGAAGTGCATTTATTGTAAAATGTTTTATTTTATTAAAACAATTATTTCACAATCTTTGTTTTGTTTTTTCTTCCTAGAAAGATATTAGAGTCACTCATGGCCATGTGTTATACCTTTTCAGAGTCCCTATTTAATGCGCCAAAACTTATATTACAGGGTCACTTTTCGGTAGAGTATTTTTTTTTCACAGGGGGGTCCGAAGTAAATAAGAACAATTTTTTGCAGCTGATGACCCCATCTAATCCCTAGTTGCGTTTGATCCACGACTTTTAGACCACCCTGTATATAATATAAATGTATCTATATATAGAGGGAGGTCCAACCGAAACGCACGATGTTAATTGTAAATAAAGCAAAAATTTTTCATAGAATTATGTTAAAATGTTTCATAATAATAGAAGAATCTATGACAATTATGTGTAAAACAAAATATTGACCAAATGCTCGCCACGGCTGCGGTGGCATACCTGTACTTCTGTTTGATGGAACACATTTTCAATGACTCTGAGACTTAGTTGAGGTTCAATGTCGTTAATGTGCTGAATTATCTCATCCTTTAGCTCTTGAATTATTCTTGGCTCACTGACGTACACTTTTTTTTAAATATCCTCAGAGAAAGAAGTCCAAAGGTGTCAAAACACATGACCGTGGCGGCCAATTAACATCGCCACAACGTGAGATAACAGAGCCAGTGTTTCGTTGGCTGTGTCGTAAATGGCACCATCATACATATCGTCCAGGTCCATAACCTCAATTTCTGCCCACAAAAAACCCGTTATCACCTCGCAAAAGCGAACACCATTCACGGTAACTGCTTGGCCGGCCTCATTTTCGAGGGAGTACGGCCTGATGGCGCCGCCAGCCCATAAGCCGCACCAAACAGTCACTCTTTGTGGATGCATCGGCTTTTCAACAATCATACGTGGATTCTCATTTGCTCATATGCGGTAATTCTGCTTGTCAACAAATCCACTGAGGTCAAAGTGTGGCTCGTCGCTGAAGATGATTTTCTTTGTAAAGTTACCATTCCTTTCTGTTTCTTCAATCAACCGTTTGGCGTGTTGCCGACGCTTGAAACGGTCAGTAATTCTGGAGTCAATTGAACCTTGTGAACGTGTAAATTCAAATCTTTATTCCAAATTTGCATCAATGATGTTTGTGAGATGTTCAACTTTTGGGCACGATGACGAGTCGAAATTGACGGCTCTTTTGTCACACTATGGGGAACAACAGCAATGTTTTTCCCAGAACAAACAGGGCAAGCATGCACAGTTTATCTCATATTACCCATAGACCCCGATCGAGGACACATTTGGTCGATTATGCTGACCAAAAAAATCACGAAGTGCACGAAATGCGTTTTGATTTGAACGCCCATTTTCTTAAAAGGCTTCAATAACCTTAACGCACTGCTCAATCGTGTACCTCTCCATGCTTGAATTTGTCAAACACTGAAAAAAAGAAATGCCAAATTAAGCTGGGCGTAAAACTTGACGTTAGGGTGTGACTCACAATTAACATCGTACATTCTGGTTGGACCACCCTTAATATATATATATATATATATATATATATATATATATATATATATATATATATATATATATATATATATATATATATATGTATATATATATGTGTGTGTATATATATATATTCATTTATATATATATATTTACATATATATATATATTTAAACATATATATATATATATATATATATATATATATATATATATATATATTGTGTATCGCAATTTTGCTTCGATTTGCCTAAAATTTTCAGGAAGGGTGTGGTAAGTAAATATCTTGACTAAATGCGACATGCAACAAAATGGTACCGATTATAGACGTAAATTCGTAATTTCTGTTCTGACTAAAGCATAGCTCCGATTTCGATGAAATATGGTACATAGGTTAATTGAACCGTGTAATGAAGCTTACGATAAAAATTTTTAGGTTGAACCTTCTGAAACGAAATGGCGCCCGCTCGAACGTCGGGAAAAATTCAAATAATTATTATGTTAATTGTAGTAGTCCGCGTGGCTCAGTGGTTTGAGCACTAAGCCCGTAAGCTGAAGGTCCCTGGTTCAAGTCTCGTTGGCGTCAACGAGATTTAGTTTGACTGATACTTCGGACGGACTATAAGCCTGTTCAGTTATGATACGTGTTGGTTTAAAAATCAGAACGTATCGCAGCTGGGTGGACGGACACATGGCAAAAGCGTGATAATGATCATATCACCTTGTGGAGTGCCGATACATTCGATCATGACAATGAGATACTCTAACTATCTCTAAGCGAAGGCCCGAAAGGGGCTGTAGGGCTACAAAGAAGAAGAAGATTATGTTAATTGTAACCAAACGTTTCAACCGCTCCCAAGTTCAAACCTCGGTCGCAGCATCTAGTTTGTACTTCTGATGCTGCTCTCGGACTATCAGCCCATCCAGCTGTGATGGGTACTAATTGAAAAGTTAGGTAATAATCACATAGTTAAGCGTGATATTGACCATTTCACCTCAAATTCCGTGACGATCACGGAATGTGATACCCTAACCTTAAATCTCCATGCCAATTTTCGGATTTAGACTGTTGTGCGATGGATTATTATTAATCCTTTCAACCGACAATAATGAAGCTTGGCAGTTTGGTAGAAACTGTAATTTTCTAGAAAAAATTGTTAAGGTCACGTTGCAAATGATAAGACTCTCAGAGGGATATCTTTTGAAAAATCGAACAACAAACACTTAAACACAAAATGACGGCCCCTTAAAGCCCAGACAGTGAGCGAAATCCGATATTTTAATAATAAATAAGGTTTTCAATATATTTTCAGGAAAACATTTGATACGGTTTACATTGGAAATATTTATATAATAATACACCAGAAAAATTTTCTTAAACTGTGTTTGACTTTCAAACTGGCGGTTAATCCAATTATTACTTGCGTTTTAAAATAAGGAGCCTACGATAAATTTGCCTTTCCTGTTTCCTGCTGCTAGCGATAACAGGGATTTTAAACAGAGCTCGTTTTTGCATACTTTACTTCCCTTTTCCGCTGGTAAAATAAATTTTTTAGCAATATTGCTGTGTTTTGTTTGTATCACTGAAACAATTTCTTCGCATGCATGTGTCTCTACCATTTAAGTCAACGATCTGATGCGATTAATAACCAAGCGAAAATTAAGAAGAAGATTTATGCGACTATTTACTTCTTCGATCTGCTTTTAGCACCTACATCTTGTATGAAGGGATACGAGTTTTGTGTTCAGGCGCAAGTTAACATGGGTCTGCATGATAAATAATATGCTTAAAATAAACTCGTTCGTAAACGCCACCTTGCTCCAAATCAAGTTAAATAAGAATTAAATATTACATAAGATTCAGAGCATTCACTCCTTAGCAGACAATATGAGGAAATGTTTCGCGAGGAATGAGCGCACAAGAAAGTTACTCCAAACTTGATCGAGGGCATAATCCGAGCAGGAACGTGTGCATTATTTATTTTATTAACTTGTCAAAGCACTTTCATTAGTATCTGGTTAACAGCAGGGAATCGATTCCAGTTTAAAGAAATAGTTGAGCAGGTAATTCACTTTTAACTATCATCTAGTATGTATCTGGGTAAGTAAGACTTAATTACAACCATTATGACTTCATGGATCCCACAATAAATGGTTGATTCCGGCTGAATAGTTAATAACGAGTGAATTACAGAGATGCGTATTCATGAAATTTGCTTTAATTCGTTCAAGTTCAGTGGAGCGATAAACATTAATTAACTTGTCGATGCGTAAGAAGGTTTAGATGAGCGCATAAACTGAGCTGATTGAGTCAATAAAATCTTTGTTTCATGTTGCCATTGGCATTGTGTCGAACTTCCGAATACACTAATAATTAGTAGCAATCAATGATTTTTTTGCAAGGATCTAGATTTCAACGAAATTTCCATATGTGATAGATATTATGTACATGTTTAGCAAAGAAAAATTAAGCTGTGGAAAGCTAATGAAGATTCCTAGGAAACATGCATTCAATATACTAGTATTAGTCGTCAAGTCTAAGTTTAAAAACATAATCGTTTCTGAAACTATGAGCAAAACAATCATTTTCGAAAATGATCAAGAGCTTGAAATTTGCAATTTGTGTTCTTAACAATTTATGAAAAATTATAAATTTGTCGAAGAAAAATATTTGATTCGGAATTTTTTCTGCAATAGGGTTCATATTAAGTTTCATATTTGGATAAGTATATCATAATAGAGTTTTATTCATTACCTGATCTTTTTTTAGTACACACTAAATCACTCCAATTTTTTTTTTGTCGTTGGGACGTGAATGTCATTTACGCACAGAGTGTGGGACTCCTCCCATGCTCCCAAGAATCCACTAAAAACCTTCCCTGTCAACCCGAGAACCCAGCTTGGAACGGCTTGATACATTACTTCGGGCCAAGTCTCGTTTTGCTACGCCGTGAGGTGCCTTCATGCTGGGGGATCCCTATTCTAGCGGGAGGGGAGAGGGGAGGAGGAATCACCAAATAAGTGATCTCCCAGCCCCAACGCCTCAGGCTGCTGTGAGTCTCTTTTATCTGTTAGGATTGCCCGAGCAGAATGTGCCACCTCGTTCCATTTTACGACTGATTCAAGCTTCACCGCGACTATATTCTCCAGGATGAGCTCTCCCGTCTCTCTGTAGAGGTCCCTCTGCAGGCTGCTCCATTTAGTGCACGCAAAAATATGTGGCAGGCATTGTCTTCCTCTCCTAGTCAAAACCGACAATCGGGGAACCATGACTTACCAATCTTCTCGAGAAAAGACTGAAAAGACCCATGTCGGCTTAAAAACCTGGGTTAGATAGAAGTCAGTCTGACCATGCCTTTGATTCAGCCACGGTCTCATGTTCGGGATGTGGTTTGCAGTCCATCTTCCCTTCGTGCAATTCACCCAATACTGCTACCAATCGTTGAGAGTGCTGTAGGGTCATTGTTACTGTAGGGAGCAGAAATATAAAGCGACGCTCTCAGGAAGGAGGTATACCGAATACGTTTGGTAAAGGTACAGAGAAGAGGAGCACTGAAGATTGCATCTTCGTATCGGACTTTCTCTGATTCAGCGGTGAGAGTTATTGCAGGCGTTATACTTGTTGCCCTTCTTGCTAGAGAGCGCCACGCTATTTACCTGCGTGGAGACGCAGACGTGAGGGAAATGGTTGTCCGCGGACAACAAGTAAAACAAGTATAACGCCTGCAATAACTCTCACCGCTGAATCAGAGACTGTCCGATACGAAGATGCAATCTTCAGTGCTCCTCTTCTCTGAACTTTTAACAAACGAATTCAGTATACCTCCTTACTGAGAGCGTCGCTTTATATTTGTGCTCCGTACAGTAGCAATGACCCTACAGCACTCATCAATTGACGTCTTTTTGATGGACTGGATTCCCCTACATTGTTCATAAGTCGATTCTGAGCCGATAGTCCCAAACAAGCCTCCTCAGTAATATCCCTGTTTTGCTCAGAGAAACTCATCTTTGGGTCGATTAGTAGCGCCAAGTATTTCACCGCTGGCTCCGATTCGACTATTATGTCTCCCATTCTGATCATTCTTACTCTAGAGATTCTCTTCTTTGCCAAGATGACCACTTCAGTTTTCTCCAGTGCTAAACTGAACCCGCGAGCAGTCATACAGTCTCTCGCAGGGAGCATTAGTATACCTATCCTGAGTTGTGCTTGTTCAACGGTGATCAAGCGCAACCCATCTGGAACTTTCAGTCCCAGTAGCCCATCGTAAGACACGTTCCACAGATCTGGATCAAGGATAAATCCCTGGAAAACATCCGATGTAACTTCCATCCTCCGTTGGACCTGTGTAGTGTCGTTGAACAGGCTTTGGTCCTTTTTGTTGTCCCTCAAAAGCCACATTAGATATTCTGGAACTTGAAAAGGGCTTTCCAGCGTATCCAGAATATCCACCCATCTAGCGAAAATTGAAGGCATTCCTAACGTCAAGTGTCACCAATAAGACGATCCGTCACTTGTTGTGGCTATATGTCCCTGCCTTTTAGACTGCGCTCACCAACTCTGCAATAACATCAATGGTGGAACGTCCTGCTCTAAAGCGGCACTGTCGAGGAAGTAGGTCCCCAGCAGCACGAATTGCATCAGTGAATCTTCCCTTGATGAGTTTCTCTAGCACTTTCCCAGCCGAGTCTAGCATGCATAACGGGCGATATGCCGATGGTGATCCGGAATTTCCCTTACTAGCTGATCAGCACGAGCCTCGTCACCTTCCATTGTGCCGGGAAAACCCCATCCCACAGGCAAGCGCTGAATGTGCTGAGCAGCAAGTCAGGACAATGGTGATAGAAAAATCGCAACACCTCAGTTGGAGCACTTTCTGGACCTGGAGCCTTCCTCACTTACAGTAGAAGGACTAGTTTGTTCAGTTCCTGCTGTGTGTAGAGTGGACACTTGACTGCTGTTTCCCCACAGCGTCAACACCGATAGGATGGGTGGGTAAGAATGCCCAAATTATCCCGTCCATCTTTTCCGCATCATGAATGCAACGTTTCCGTAGCGCACTAAGTTTTCGCACAACTAGCTTATAGCCATGGCCCCACGGATCCCTGTTCACATTGTCCACTAGATCTTGCCAGCAGTGAGCCTTGCTGTTGTTAATCAATTTGAGAAAGCATTTCCTGACCAACTTATATGCTGGTACCCAGTTGCATGCTTTCTCAGGGTTCCGTGCCAGTTGAGCCTCATGCCAAAGCTCGTCACATTCTCTTCGCTTCCCAGCGATTTCAATTTACCAATAGTACACTGGGGCTTACCGTGGTGGGGTTTTCGAAGGGGCATAGAAGCATTGCAAGCAGTCATAATGATGCTCATAGTTGAGTTCACGTCATGAGCTGCCAATTCTTCCATCCCTTGTGAATCTCTCTGCAGCGGGACACCAGCTGTGATCACCTCGACGAACCTCTCGACGTACATTCTTCCAATGTTCCACCCAGTTGTAGAAAGACGAAAGCATGGACGTCCGGACGTTACGACAACAATCATTAACATATGTGAATACTAATTGCTCGGAATTCTATAACAGTTTATCATGCCCCCATGCCTCGCTTACGACACGTTACCACATCAATTATTAACATATGTGAATACTAATTGCTCGGAATTGAATAACAGTTGATCATACTCCCCATGCCTTACTCGTTGCACATAGCGTTTTTCTGCGAGCCAACAAGCAATGTATGCTTCACCGCCGATATTTAGGGAACAGCGACACCCTACACAGAATACATAATCGCAATTTATTGTACATAAGAACGTTTCATTGGCCAAGTCACTAAACTGGCTCCCCGGTGAATTCCACACGCATGCAGGGTAGTCCATACAATTACCATATTGAGAGTACATGGGGAACATGAATACAATTGAATGTGTGTACCATGCGCATTCCGATCAACTGAGTATCACTTCGCCGCAACAATCAACTCAGAAATCATATGAGGAGAAGTCGTCGAATATTCAGATATATGAATACTGATGGCGAAAAGAGAAAAAACATAAGATTGGATCCGGTGTGCCTCTTCACGTAACAAGATTGTTCCCGAGGAACTAGCACGTTAACAAGCTCAGCGTTTTGCAGTTAACTGGAGTAAAAGTCTATGGCTCCCACTAGCAATGCAAGCAATTCGTTTGTATTTAAGCTACTGGTGAATTAGAAAAGGGAGCCAGCAAAAACACAAGTCTCAAGGAGAGACTGTCGGAGACAATATGTGCTCGACATTTGCATACAAGTTCGCTGCCAAGAGGAGATATTTTTGCTATCAACAATACGTGAGTATAAGTAGTTAAAGCAGAGTTTCTTTAGGCCTAAGCCAGTGAAACTCTAGTTCTAGCCTTCATCCACGTACACCATAGAATTAAACTATGGTAGGAGGCTCGCGATTCGACATCAATAATTTTCCAGTGGAGATTGTTTTGAATTAATTTCTTTAGAATGTATCTATATCAACAATGGAAATAAGGAGTTCCGTAAATGACACCTTTGTGACAAAGAATGTGGAATACAACAATAACGAAAGCATTTTTGGGTGCGAAATAACGAATTTTCAAACGAAAATAAAGATATTTTGTATTTAAATGAAAGAAAAAAGGTTCTTCTTATTTCTCAAGGATTGTGGTAGTGTTTGGTGAGGTTCAGTCATCACGTCAGCACAGGCAGGGTGGTTGCTTATACGTAACAGGGAGACAACATTGCTTATCTTAAGTAGAATGCACTGATGATCACTGGCTGAGTAGTCCTTTAACACTTTCCAAATGTCTATCCTTCATACTAAGTACTCCGAGGCAAATGTCACGCCCAATATGGTTTAGTACGATGAGCGCTATCCTGGCCGCCATTTTTGGGATTCATTTTCCCCACGTATCTGTTTGAGACATGCCCCATTCGATTACTTTAGCATTGAAGTCTCCCTCAATGAGCATGTTGCTATCTGCATTCAAAACAGCTGCCCTCCAGAGCATTAAGCTTGGCTAGGAGAGAAGAAATCGATTCATTCGGCATTAAGTATATAATATGGAAGGTGGTCTCTGAGCACTACAACCACATGAAACCATCGCCACGTACACAGCTATCCACCAGGAAGTCACTGCTATGAGCCAAGATGGTGGCAGTACCTGTTTCATCAGGATACCATGATGCTGAACTTTTATCCTGGAATTGCTCGCTCAGCAGCATAAGGTTGGCTTTTATGTCCCTTGCAAACTGCTCACCCAAATTTTGGGTATTTGAATTGTGATGTAGGCTTAGCTATAGGATACGGTTCATCAAAGTTCTAATTTTTCCTTGGCAAGGGCTTCCTGGAAAACTGCTGCTCTTTGCCGCATCCTGCAGGCAACCCACCTTAGTCTTACTTTGCTCTTATTCTAAAATTGTTGGGCGTCCTTCTCTGCCGAATCAATGATAGCCATGCGTTGTCCCCTATGGTTTTTTTATGTCAGCCTTGCTGCCCACAGTAGGGACCTCCCTTTTGATGGCCTTTTTTAACTCGGTCAGATTCGTAACGCACTCAATTTTCCCTATTTCAGTTGTTGCTATCGGCTCAAGCAAGGTTATAGTTGCGCTTTTGCTGGGGACTTTCATTACCACGCATCTGCTCCAAATTTTACCAGTACGTGGTATTGCTTTAAGGGTATTGTTGGTGTCTTCGGGGCTTACATTTTCCCTGATGTCCCGCAGCACCTCCGTGTAGGATCGGCCACCTTGGGCTTTTATGAGCAGTGCCTGTCGCCGGAATCTTTTTTGGGGTTCTTTCTCTTCTATTTCGCATCAGTTTTTGTTCTTCTTGGACGTCCATGTGAACTTTATCTTCTGGTACTTTTTGGAGTTGCTTTGCGGCTTTTATAAGCACTGTCTGGAACCCCTAATCTGGTATTCTGCACCCATCAAGAACCTCTTTTTAGGTCTTTGTAAAAAAAATTTTTACAAAGACCTACTAGTTCCGCGACCTGTCGGTCCGTCTGTCCGTCCGTCCATCTGTCCGTCTGTCCGTCTGTCCGTCTGTCCATCTGTCCGCCTGTCCATCTGTCCGTCTGTCCATCTGTCTGTCCGTCTGTCCGTTTGTCCGTGCGTCACAGCTGATTTCCTCAGAAACTATAGAAGCTAGAATGCTCAAACTTTGTGAAAAGGTCAGAAGTGATGGTTTCTCAAAATTTGGGGCCTTAACAAAAATTTAAAAATTTTTTTAAGGGGGTCCCCCCTAATAACGAATTGGCCCTTAAAAATTTTTTTTAATCAAAGGTAGTTGAGTGGGGTATCAAATGAAAGGTCTTGATTAGAACTTTTAGAATCTGAAATAAAAAAATCATTTAATGAATTAGGGGGTCCAGAGGAAGGCAAAATGTACCCAAAATTTGTGTCCCCCCCCCCTCGCGATTGGACACCTTTGAGCCGGAAAATCTGAAAATTATCATGAACGTGGGCCTTAATGAGTGGAAGGGCAACAAATACCTTAGAAATCGAAATTCGCTCAACTTTGTTAATAATCGTATGATTTGTAGATTTTACATTTTTGCCAATAAAATCAAAACGGAACCTTTAAACTTCTTGAAATTTTGCAATTATATAGACTAACATAAGATATATAAGTTCACAAAATTTAATTGAGATCGAATCAAAATGAAGTGAGCTATAGCCATTTCAATTATAAGGAATTACAACAACAATAACACGTGTTTATGGTTGATATAGGGTTTTCCAATAAGAGGTGTTATTTTGATATTAAAAGAAAAGTGCCATTTTTTAATATAAATGATCGGATATTTATTTCATAATAAAGAAGAAGATATGCCGTTAATAGCAAAAATTAACATCAGGCAAATAACCACTGCGACACCAAACCAAATCGCAAAGTGGCTGCCGTATGTGCTCAATAGCCTCACGAATTTCATCTTTGATATCTTGAATCGACGCTGGGCTATTGGCGTAGGCCTTTTCTATCACGTAGCTCCAAAGGAAGAAGTCGCAAGGTGCTAAATCACAAGATCTATTCAAAATAGCACCTCTTATTGAAAAACCTTATTGGAAAACCCTATATATATTTGAAATTGACTTAGGCACTTTTATTTTCTTGAAATTTTCGTGAAAATTTAAGGAATAGTGACTTGAAGATGTTCAATCGTCCGAGCATTCAGAAAAATCATTTAAGCTAGATTAAAATGGCAATGTGCATCTTTTGTATAAATTTGAAAGACTTCATATCAAAGGATTGGATGAATAATTCAAGTTATCGATTCACGCTATTAGAAAACTTGTTTCTAACCCTAGGATGTTTACAAAGACCTCCTGGTAGGAGCACTCTCCTGCTTACTCAACTTGTTTTAAATTTTTTTTTATAAACCTCCATTACCAACCCCTCTCTCCATCACTCTTTCATCGTCGCACAACGCTCGTGCAATCTGCACTTCAAACGTCGTCAATTCCTACGTGTGCCTCCAGGCAATACTAAAACATCGGTATATGGGCACACCAAATGCTGTGAAGTACTCCTTTCCTGCTAGTTAGTCTGATTCGTGAAATAAAAAAAATATTATAATACGACGCAGTAAAAAAAATCTCTGAGCTTATAAAAACTTCTTTTATCCCGATCTTCTTTGATTGGGCTAGATGCCATTCTGTTATTGACGTTTGATGGTGGAGCCCTTTAGATTTTGTTCTCAGCGCTTCTTTAGCCTTCTGCTCTCCTTCAGCCTTCTGGTCCTCTTCGAATTTTAACCAGCTCCTCCGATAATGCCCTATGCATTCTAGGAGCTCCTCTAGCTGAAGGAGCCCAATATTTACTGCTTCGTTGATTTTTGGTGAGTCGCATGCAGATTTTATTCTTTTTGGAACATCTCCCACTTTTTGGATTACCCTTTCTTCTTCATGTCACGGCAATTGAACTTTGCAACCACCTTTCCTGAGAGAGGCTATCGGCATCCGTTTTCGAGTACAGTACTTCCGCTACATTTACGATGGTGGCAATGAAGTCACAAAAAGGCACTTTATTTGTCTGGTCACTCTTGTCTTTTCCTGCCGTAATCTCTGTGCGGACTTCAGGATGGTATGCTTTCATTTCGGAGTTTATGAACCTTGTTTGGATTACTTTGGTAGCGATCGAAGCAGTAACCACCGAATCCTCGATGTTCTTTATATTTTTCCCCACCACTCAAATATGTGGCGCATCCTGCATAGTTTCCCACTCTTCCTTTTTAGGACACTCTGGCTGTTTGCATCATTTTTCTGCTACCCCCGAACCCGCAGGAATCTCAGTCTAGATAAGACTGTCTGTTAATATCCGTTTTTCACCGTCCTCACTGTCATTGTATTTATCGATGTTTTTGTTATATGTTAGCAGGTACCGCCCCCAATGTGCGGTTAATATTGTGGCTGCAGTCGCTGGTTACGTCGTTGTTGTTGTTATTTTTACTTTCTCTTTTTTGGCTTTTTTAAAACTTTTTAAGGGTTTTGGTTGCTCCAGTTTGATTGGGCCCCCCTCGGAGCCACTATCTCCGTTCTTATGTGTAGTCGCCTTTTTGGTTCCAAGGTTATCTTTGCATAGAAGGGAGGCCATGCGAGGGTTGGCACAAGCCCTTATGGGAACAAGTGCTCAGAGCGAGACCAGCGCTAATCGGGAGTCCGTCTCAATACCCAATGGTGTGAACTTCGAACGTACTCCAAGCCCCGCCAAGGTTTTACTGAAACGCAAATAGTATGATAGTTGAATCGGAGTCGTTCACTAACAAGTATCACCTCAGCGCTTCCGTGCAAAGCAACTAGTTCCGAACTATCATATCCGCCAGCCCAAAGAATCACTTTTAGTTCGTTGTCTGAAGCGTAATCCAGATCCTGTCAGAGTCATTACCTGTCGTCCAAGGAGGGAGCCGCGCTGCGCCCTTCATATCCTCCGGTCCGTGAGGGTGGCGCTCTCCAAAGAATGCTAGCACCCAAGAGTGCTACTGTCGACCGGACACCCCCTGCGGGAATTTTCTTGGGTATGTGGGGGTGAAAGTCCCCAAAGAATACCGACCTTCAAAAGTATTTCTGTCGGCCAGTACTTCCCCTGCAGAGGATCACTCCTACCTTACCATATAGTAATCGTCAGCCATATTTCAGTCACTCGGTATTAAAATGTATTAGTCTTATTTTAAAACTTTAAGACTATTATGGAAAATGCTTGACCCTGCTGTTATAGCCAGCTTTTGAATCAAAATTGAACACAGCTTAGATCATATACAGTACGATGAAAAAATCGAAGACACTTGAACCAAGGGTTGCTCTGCAAAAATGAGCCCTCTAACTACTATATCTTAAACAGGTTGGGTAGACAGAACTACGCTACGATATTATATGATAATGAACAAAGTCAAGAAAATTTTAACGAAATCTACTAACCATTTTGTTGCAATATCAGTAACTACCATTGACTGAATCAAATTTTAATGATATTTTTATTATTCATTTTATCTGGAAATTGAAAGATCCTACTAAAAATATTATAAATAAAATATTATGTTGTTGTATTCGTCAATTGTAGTTGCCGCAGGCTCTTGCTACAGAAGGAAGTAGTACGGCAAACTGTGCACACACAACTCTGAATGTGAACCTTTTAGCATGGTGAACGGATTATTAGTGTACTTAGTAATCCGATATATATTTTGCTTAGTTGAATGATTTTAGTCTTCCACAATTTAAACAAACATTGGATTCAGTAATCTGATATACGAGGCTAGTACAAAAAGTAAGGGGACTTTACAAATTTCATGGGCAAAGTACATTCGATTATCGATTTTTTAATTTTTTTTATGTTAGTACACTCATCACGAACATGTTTGGTATGTTTGTGAGAGGTATAACGGTTAGAAGTGGTTTTGCATGCTCGGCGATATTTTTCCTATCGAAAAAAAATGGGTTAAATATTAAGAATTTTTCTCCCCAAAAACACCACCACAATTATGCCTCAGCTACCATATTCCCCATATTTAGCCCCATGTGACTTTTTCATGTTCCCAAAACTCAAGAGACCTATGAAAGGACGGAGAGTTCCAACGATTGAGGAGATAAAGATTGCATCGCTGGAAGAGCTCAAGGCTATACTGAAAAGTGCTTATGAGAAGTGTTCGAGGTATTGCTCCGCACGAAGCAATGAAAGCTCACTGTAGAGCAAAAATTTTCGTATAGATTTACATTAAATTGATGTAAAAATGTTGAAATTATCAATTTAATGTTTAGCAAAACGTCATTTGCTCCGTAAATATTTATTTCTTTTCTTCGGTAATCGTCTCATACTTTTCCCGTATTCTCTAAACTTCAGACCAACTAGATAAGCACGCTGTTTATTTTTTAGGATATTAATCTTTTTCAATAGAACAGCTTCGTCATAAGGCTCTTTGTATGGATATTAAACTAAATTTAAACTGTCGGCAAGTTCTTTAATTTTCTCGAAATGGTCAGCCATACTTATTACTTCATTGTTTTTACTTGCATTATGTATAATCTTTTGTTACTGTTCAGGCACATAAATAATATCGTGTTTTCTCAGAAATTTTTCAGTTCTTCCTAAGTTGCAGAAGCAGTAAACAAAGTCCTCGGCAAAAGCGCAACTATAGCCTTGCTTGAACCGATGGCAACGATCGAAATAAGAGAAATTGACTGCGTCACAGATTTTGCAGAGATAGAAAAGGCCTTAAAAGGGAGTCCCGTAGCGTGGGAAAGATCAAAGCTAGACGAACATCAGAAAACAATGGGGGACAGCACATGGCCATAGTTGACTTGACCGAAAAGGACACCGAACAATTCCTGAGCAAGGGCAAAGTAAGAATAGGGTGGGTTGTCTGTAGGATACGGCAAAGAGCAACGCCTCTTCAATGTTTCAAATGCCTTGGCTATGGTCACACCACACAAGTATGCAAAGGACCAGATAGGAGTTCCCTTTGTTACAAATGCGGTGAAATGGGACATAGAAGAAAAGAGTGTACGAAGGAGGCACACTGTATTCTCTGCAAGGATTCTGATCCAAGGCCTGATTTTGGACACGTCTTGGGATCATGAATTAAAATTGTGAAATAGTTAAATGAGTGATTGTGCATTTTTAGTAAATAAATAAACTCTTTTAATTTAATTTAAAAGACATTGCGTTTTCACTTTCCCGGAACATTAAAATTGTTGGCCGCGAACCGTAACACGCAACAATATGTATATTTATACAAGCAAAGAAGTATCTGGAAATTGCAAATATATCTCAAATTATTTAATTATTCATCAATGTTTATTTTGTCGCTTTCAAGGTAATCCCCATCGGATGCATTACACTTTCGCCAACGATTCTTTGAGTCCTCGAAACACTTTTCATAAGCTCTCCTTTGGATGGCTTCAGCTCCTGCAGCGAGTTTTGTTTGACGATGTGACAAAAAAGTACCTGGAAATTGCAAATAACACGCTAAATATTTAATTATTCATCAAAACCACACGGAGCCAGATCTGGTGAATACGGTGGTTGGTCGGTGGTGTTATTACGTCTTTGGCTTGAAATTCGGTCACAATCAAAAAACGTCACAAAATCACAAAAATTCCAACGCTTTACAGAGATGCACCAAATTAAGCAGCTGCTGCAAACAAACTGGTTGACAGATCGCGCTCATATTTAGCATAGTAATTAAGGATAGTCCTACCAATTTAACTACAGACATTTTCTTAAATATCATCTACCCCGGGAATCTACAATAAGAGGTGTTAAAGAAAAATGCCATTTTTTAATATAAATGATTGAATGTTTATTTCATTATAAAGAGGAAGGTATGGCGCTAATAGTCAAAAATAACATCAGGCACCCGCCCATGCTTACAGGACCCATATCCTTATCATGAAATTTTCCATAACCAAAGCACAAAGTGGCTGCATTTTGTCTTCATTAGCCTCACGAATTCCATCTTCGAGGTCTCGAATCGACGCTGGGCTGTTGGCGTAAACCTTCTCTTCCACGTGGCCCCAAAGGAAGAAATCGCAAGGTGTTACATCACAAGATCTATTCAAAATAGCACCTCTTATTGGAAAACCCTATAAATTACAATTTCCGGGTACTTCGTTGTCACAACACACCCATACATACACACACACACACATATATATATATATATATATATATATATATATATATATATATATATATATATATATATATATATATATATATATATATACACTACCGGCCAAAAGTTTAGGACCAAGAATAAAAATCTTTGTTAACTGGAAATTATTTCAAAAGGGCACCTGCTGAAGATCTAATTTGAATACCTGAGTATTCTTTTACTACTAAAGAATATCTAACAAGTGCCCTCCTTGCATATTTTCATGTTTGCATCCTAGAAAGGTCAATTGTTCCCAAGCATTAATTAAAACCCCTTCAATGACTAACAGGTAAAGTCATTGAAATATTTCTCTGTCCTGCCCATTACGAATCTTTTTGGTCTTATTTAGTGTTGACCGTAATCAAGGATAATTTTAGCTTCCTGAAACTTATTTATTTCCTGAGTTTTAGAAGATTTCATCTTTCTCTTGTTTGATTTGTCTCAGTTTGCCCTTGTTATAGTCAAGACACTTTAAAATGGGAAAAGGCCGCGAAATTAGCAGTGAAGTTCGTGCTGTCATAGTTGCCTTGCACAACGAAGGCAAAACTGAACGTTTAATTGTGTCGCAACTCAAGTGATCGAAGACTTGTGTTCATAACGCAATAACCCGAAACAAAGCGACTGGCAGTAATCAAACCCGTTCGCAATCAGAAAGGCCAAAATGTACCACTCAACGTGAGGATAATCTAATCGTCGTTACCAGTGAGCGAAATAGACTTCTAACAGCACCATAAATCCGCGAACAAATGAACAGCTCTCAATCGAAACCTGTATCAGTGACTACGGTAAAACGACGATTAAGAGATGCTGGGTTATTTGGCCGGGTCGCAGTTCGAAAACCGCTTCTAAGACCACAAAATAAAAAGAAACGCATGCAGTGGGCCATCGAGACTGGACCGCAGAAGACTTCAAAAAAGTTCTTTGGACAGACAAATCCATATTTCAAATTTTTGGATCAAAACGACGAACTTATGTTCGACGTAGCTCCGAGGAAAAGATGCTGCCTGTCTGCGTGGTGCCAACAGTCAAGTACGGTGGTGGTTCCATTATGATCTGGGGATGTTTCCCCTGGCTGTGGAACTGGGGATCTGGTACGAATCAATGGAATCATGAAAAAGGAGCAGTATAAACAAATACTTCAACGAAATCCCGTTCCGTCCGGCCTACGATTAATTGGAAATGGATTATTTTTCCAACAAGATAACGATCCAAAACATAGTTCTAAATTATGCAGGGACTATTTAGAAGGAAAAGAAGCAAAAGGGATTTTACAAATATGGTGTGGCCCCCTCAGGGTCCGGACCTAAATCCGATTGAGCTTCTGTGGTATGAGCTGGATAGAAATGTGCGGAGCTGTTGCCCCTCCTCACAGGTAGACATGTGGAAGGCTCTACAAGAAATCTGGAACCAAATTTCATCAGAAACTATTGACGAATTGATTGACCGTTTGCCAAGATTAGTGAAAAAAGTGATAAAATGCAAAGGAGGCTTTTTTGACGAAAAATCTGCTTAACATATAAGTGGCATTTTTAAAGTTAAGAGTTGACATTTACTTATTCTTTTGTTTGATTTATAATCTATTTGTACTAGTTGATAAATATTTTAATCAAAAATGAAACCTTCTACTTTATACTTTGAGTTTTGGTTCATTTTTCTTCTTTCATGGTGTTGTTCCTTAACTTTTGGCCGGTAGTGTATATATATATATATATATATATATATATATATATATATATATATATATATATATATATATATATATATATATATAGGAGTTAAGGCCCATTCACATGTGTAGTATATATATATTTATATATACATACATAGATATATAAAGATACATATAGAATTATATATATATATATATATATATTTAATATATATATATATATATATATATATATATATATATATATATATATATATATATATATATATATACATTGCCAAAGACGGTCTGGGTATGGGACATCCAATGTCCTCAATAATGTCAGAAATATTCTTACAATCTTTGGAAGAAGTCTTTATACCCAAAGTTGTCAAAAGATTCAATGTAATATTTTACAGACGATATGTGGATGACTGTTTCATTGTTATTGACTCACAAGAAAATAAACAAGACGAACTACTCGCCTATATGAATGAAATTCACCCGAATATAAAGTTCACTATGGAAAAAGAAACAAACGGACAACTCAACTATATGGACCTAACTGTGACACGTGAACAAACACGATTGGACTACAAAATATACAGGAAACCAACCACAACTGATCATACCATACATGAAACATCTAACCACCCCGCACAACATAAGCTAGCAGCGTACAGATCAATGGTGCAGAGGCTTCACTCCATCCCCATGACTCCTACTAACTATTCCAACGAACTAAACAACATTTACAGAATAGCTAATAATAACGGATACAAACAATGCGACATTGACAAACTAGTCACACAGTACAAACAAAAACAGGAACGCCAACCGACGGCAACTCATAAGAACGACCAACAGTGGGTATCGTTAACATACGTAGGCAAAGAGACATACAAACTATCAAACTTCCTTAGGAAATACAAATTGCAAACTGCATTCAAAACGAACAACAACATTGGAAACAAACTGAAGCCAAAACTGAATGACACATCGATATACGAAGGCAGCGGCATATACAAACTGACATGCAAGGACTGCGACATGGTATATATAGGAAGGACAACACGAAAACTAACGACAAGATACAAAGAGCACCTACGATCTTTCTTATACAACAAGGCAGACTCCAATTTTGCGACGCACCTACAAAACAACGCACATGAGCCTGATGCTATGACAAACTCTATGAAATTGCTACACAAACAAAACAAAGGACCGAGACTTGACATCCTAGAAAGGCTTGAAATTTATAAACATAGAAAGACAGACGGTGACATTATCAACGAACAACTTGTTACCAATTCCGACGCAATTTTCTCAGTCCTAGACCACACTCTTAGACGAAAACGGAAACGAGATGAAACAGAACAAACGGACAGCCAACAAGCAAAAAAAAAAAACCAAAAAAAAAAAAACAAAAACATAATATCCCCCTACCTGGTATAATTGAGTAATTTACTTCCTGACCTCATTACCCATCCACTAATTACCCACCCCTAATTACCCATCCACTAATTACCCATCCGCTAATTACCTATTCGCTAATTACCCATCCTACGACTATATAAAGTCGCTCCCTTCAACACATCCTTTAGACACTGAAGATGACTCAAAGTAGTCGAAACGCGTCTGCTCACACAACTAAGCAAGGCCCGACGGCTTTAAAAGAAAAAAAAAAAAAATATATATATATATATAATATATATATATATGTATATATATATATATATATATATATATATATATATATATGTATATATATATATATATATATATATGTATATATATATATATATATATATATATATATATATATATGTATATATATATATATATATATATATATATATATATATATATATATATATATATATATATATATATATATATATATATATATATATATATATATATATATATATATATATATATATATATATATATATATATATATATATATATATATATATATATATATATATATATATATATATATATATATATATATATATATATATATATATATATATATATATATATATATATATATATATATATATATATATATATATATATATATATATATATATATATATATATATATATATATATATATATATATATATATATAGATATATATATATATATATATATATATATATATATATACAGTCTTCCACAAAAGTCAAGGTACAGAGAATCGGTAACTGAAAATTGTATTACTCAATCAATATTTTTATTTGAAAACCAAAAGTTATGAAATGGTAATAATACGAGTTTTGTTGAATTTAAGTTTTCATAAATTTAAAGGGATTCGGCAATAATGATCATTGAAGACAATAATTTTTTGTTGGCAATGTCTCTTTTCTACTCCACAAAAGTCTTGGTACAGTTGCAGAAAATGCCCTGTTATTTGTAAAAAGGCGAATCCCCCAAGTTCATATTATCAGAGTGAGTTAACAACCGTAGGCCGCTGTCTTTAATATTGCGTCCGTATTCGTGGTGTATCTTTTATTTAATAAAATTTTTAAAAAATGAGTCGAAAGGAGTTGAGTATTAAGGAGCGTGAAATAATTATTAATCTGCATTCAAATCAGAGCAAATCATATTCTGAAATAGCTGAACTAGTGTTGCGAAGTCGGTCAACCATTCAAAAAGTGATAAACCGATTTAAGAAGGAAAATAGAGTGGAAAATGTGCCCCGAACAGGTCGTCCATCTAAACTAAGTGCAAAGGACAAGAGAAAAATTTCGCGAATGGTAAAACAAGATTCATTTCTAAGCTGTAGAAAAATCTGCGATGTTCTTGGAATTAATGATAAGAAGGAGGTTAGCGCAGAAACTGTGCGTAGAGCTGTCGTAGAAGCTGGATTTTCATCTCGTACGCCTAGAAGAAAACCTCTTGTAAGTTCCATAAACAAACAAAAAAGAATAACATTTACAAAAGCATATATTGACAAACCAATAACGTTTTGGGATAATGTTTTATTTTCGGATGAGTCTAAATTTTGTATATTTGGTGTAAATGGGCATAAGAGGGTCTGGCGAAAAGAAGGAGAAGCATTTAATCCCAAGAACACTATTAAAACAATAAAACATGGAGGCGGTGGTGTTATGGTTTGGGGTTGCATGGCTGCTGCTGGAGTTGGAAATCTGACATTCATCGAAAATACTATGGATCAGAACTCTTATTTAGAGATTCTACGAAATAACATGAAACAAAGTGCAGCCAAATTAGGTATGCGAGAAGATTTCTTGTTTCAACAGGACAATGACCCTAAGCACACTGCGCATAAAGTTCGAATGTGGTTATTGTACAATACTCGCACGCTTGCTACACCGCCTCAAAGCCCTGATTTGAACCCTATATAGCATCTTTGGAATAAGCTTGAGACAAAAATCCGAAAAAGAGTGATATCAAGCAAGGCGCTGCCTAAGGATGTTATATTGGAGGAGTGGGCCAGAATCAGCAGCGAATTTACTAAAAAATTGGTATATTCTGTGCCTAAAAGACTGAAGTCAGTCATTCAGATGAAAGGATATCCGACAAAATATGAAGAAAAGTATAATTCAAATAGCTATGCAAGACTATAATTACAATTTGTATCATTTTTCTTTAGGTGTACCATGACTTTTGTGGACTTCATTCATTGACTTTCCAACATATCATATGTAATAATATATTAATACGACAGAATTTTCGTTTTGTTTTACATGAATTTAAAGTGTAATGATTATAGTTGAAGTAATACCAAAAAAATTTTATCACTATAGGTTTTTTAAATAAAAATATCAAACAATTTTCATGATATTTATCACTGTACCTTGACTTTTGTGGAAGACTTTTGTGGAAGACTATATATATATATATATATATATATATATATATATTTTTTTTTTTTTTCTTTAAAAGCCGTCGGGCCTTGCTTAGTTGTGTGAGCAGACGCGTTTCGACTACTTTGAGTCATCTTCAGTGTCTAAAGGATGTGTTGAAGGGAGCGACTTTATATAGTCGTAGGATGGGTAATTAGCGAATAGGTAATTAGCGGATGGGTAATTAGTGGATGGGTAATTAGGGGTGGGTAATTAGTGGATGGGTAATGAGGTCAGGAAGTAAATTACTCAATTATACCAGGTAGGGGGATATTATGTTTTTGTTTTTTTTTTTTTTGGTTTTTTTTTTTTGCTTGTTGGCTGTCCGTTTGTTCTGTTTCATCTCGTTTCCGTTTTCGTCTAAGAGTGTGGTCTAGGACTGAGAAAATTGCGTCGGAATTGGTAACAAGTTGTTCGTTGATAATGTCACCGTCTGTCTTTCTATGTTTATAAATTTCAAGCCTTTCTAGGATGTCAAGTCTCGGTCCTTTGTTTTGTTTGTGTAGCAATTTCATAGAGTTTGTCATAGCATCAGGCTCATGTGCGTTGTTTTGTAGGTGCGTCGCAAAATTGGAGTCTGCCTTGTTGTATAAGAAAGATCGTAGGTGCTCTTTGTATCTTGTCGTTAGTTTTCGTGTTGTCCTTCCTATATATACCATGTCGCAGTCCTTGCATGTCAGTTTGTATATGCCGCTGCCTTCGTATATCGATGTGTCTTTTGTGGAGTAGAAAAGAGACATTGCCAACAAAAAATTATTGTCTTCAATGATCATTATTGCCGAATCCCTTTAAATTTATGAAAACTTAAATTCAACAAAACTCGTATTATTACCATTTCATAACTTTTGGTTTTCAAATAAAAATATTGATTGAGTAATACAATTTTCAGTTACCGATTCTCTGTACCTTGACTTTTGTGGAAGACTGTATATATATATATATATATATATATATATATATATATATATATATATATATATATATATATATATATATGACTCAAAGTAGTCGAAACGCGTCTGCTCACACAACTAAGCAAGGCCCGACGGCTTTTAAAGAAAAAAAAAAAAAAAAAAAAAATATATATATATATATATATATATATATATATATATATATATATATATATATATATATATATATGGTAGTCTAAAAAGTCTTGAGCCTTTTTTGTCACTAGGTGGTGTTCGTTGTCATATACCGGGCAATACTAATCAGATTGTGTCAATCTGACATGCGTTTTAAAGGTGACATTCCAGTTTACAATTTTCATATGGACAGTTTTGTATTTCGTCATTCGTGTCAAAAGTTGTTTTCATTTCAAAATGAGTGAATTTCTGAAAAAATTCGTCATATTTTACAATATCACTACGATCAAGATGAGAATGCATCGCAAGCTCATGAAAAAATTTGTGGTGCCTACCTACGGCCCTGATACGTTATCAAAAGCCATAGCCAAGAGATGGTTCGCTCGCTTTCGTTCTGGAAATTTTGATGTCAAAGATGCACCTCGCTCTGGTCGACCAATCACTAAAAATGTCTAAGAAATCTTACAAAAAATTTAAGAAGACCGACACTTAAGCAGTCATGACATTGCTAAGGAACTGGATATTAACCACCAAACCGTTTTGAACCATTCGCGTAAGGCTGGATACACAAAAAAGCTCGACGTTTGGGTGCCGCATGAATTAACACAAAATAATTTGATAGATCGAGTTTCCATTGCAAAATGCTAATAAAACGCAACAAAATCGAGCCATTTTTGAAGTAAACCATTGCGGGCGATGAAAAATTGGTAAGATACGAGAATGTCGTTTGAAAAAGATCATGCTCAACAAAAGGTGAATCATCACAAACGACTTCACAGCCAGGATTGACATCAAATAAGGTTATGCTGAGTGTATTGTGCGATTGGAAGGGAATTGTTTATCATGAGGTGCTAGAACTTGGCCTTACACTCAATCCGGCTCTATACTGTCAGCAATTAACCAGATTGCAACAAAAAATTCAAAAAACCGGCCAGGATTGATCAATAGAAAGGGCGTTGTCTTTCATCATGACAATGCCCGATCACACATATCTTTGATGACCCGGAAAAAAATTGACAGAACTTGGCTGGGAAGTTTTAATGTGCATCCACCGTAAAGTCTAGACCTTGCACCATCAGACTACTATTTGTTTCGGTCTCTGCAGAACTTCCTTAATGAAAAGAAATTCATTTCAAAAAGGGACTGTGAAAATCACTTAGTCAAGTTTTTCGCCGATAAACCACAGAAGTTCTACACAGATGGAATAATGGCTCTTCCCAAAAAATGGCACAAGGTCACAGATAATAATGGGAAATATGTACTTAAATAAAATTCACTTTAAATAAAAGAAATATTCAATCGAAAAATGACGAAAAGGCTTAATACTTACATATATATATATATATATATATATATATATATATATATATATATATATATATATATATATATATATATATATGTGTGTGTGTGTATATATATATGTATGCATATTAATATATATATATATATATATATATATATATATATATATATATATATATATATATATATATATATATATATATATATATATATATATATATATATATATATATATATATATATTCCATACATAAATCCGAATTTTTAGAAAACTTTCGTTCTAACGACATTAAGCTGGCAAGGGCGATGTTCCTTGATTCCCCTAACGATTGTCTGTCAGCATCCTTTTTAAATGGAAGACGAGTAACATATCTTCCATCTATGTTACGATAGGTATTCTGCAAGTAGAATTCCTCACAAATTTGTTCTTCTACTGTCGGCTGCCGGGTTACTGCAACTTCTTCCAACTCCCGAAATTTCCTTAATTGCGCATTTAAATCATTACATTCGATCAGTTCTATTTTAAAACTATGGAGATTCACCTCTGGTTGCACATTAACTTTTCCGGAAACTATCCATCCTAAACTCGTTCTCTGAACAATTGGGCCCATCGGTAATCTGTAAATGTCGCCTGTTATTATTTGTGCATAAACATCAGCACTGAATAGCAAATCAATTCTTCCAGGCTTATCAAATTTTGGATCAGCCAAATCGAAATTTTTAAGTTGAGTTTTCAAGTCTGAAGCTACATTCCATGTTGGTAACGAATTAGTTAATTGGTTCAAAATATATGCGTCGACATTTAGAGATTGTTCATTGCGCAATTTTACTTTCAAATTTACAAGTCCCTTAGTTGGAGTGTGATGTGTCTTCCCAATACCACTCACACTTGTGTTTGTGCGCTTTCTTTCCAAGTTAAGTTGTTTAATTGCATTCTCGCTTGTAAATGACGCTTGCGATCCTTGATCCAATAATGCTCTGAAACCCATGCAGCCACTTAAGGTTTGTACATTAATTAGAGCTGTAGCCAAAAGTACTCTTTTCGATGTAACCGCACTCAATGTTTGCATATGCAATTCGTTCTGATTGGAACTGGTTGTCGGTACATGTAGAGGCTCGAATTCTGTTGCAAACATTGAGTGCGGTTACATCGAAAAGAGTACTTCTGGCTACAGCTGATCTTCCATATGACACCAAGCACCCAATGATTATATCGAAAAAGAGTAAGCTGGTGCCTCTTATATTCCTGAAATATCATACACTTGCATTGCATGGAGGAATACAGCTTATGTTGAATATCATCAGACAAAAATTTTGGATCATCAACGCCAGAAATTTAGCCCGCCAGTTCATACAAAAATGCATCACATGTTACAAAGTGAAGGCTCAATCTAGAAAACAACGAATGGGTAATCTGCCTGAGCCAAGGGTAACACCATCCCGACCATTTTCGCATCGTGGCATCGACTATTGTGGTCCAGTAGACTTGAAAATTTGCAAAGGAAGAGGATCGAAAACCTCTAAAGGATATATTGCCATTTTTGTATGTCTTTCCGTGAAGGCGATACATTTAGAGTTAGTAGGCGATCTTTCAACCCCATCATTTTTAGCAGCTTTTCGACGCTTTGTTAATAAAAGGGGACTATGCAGCCATGTGTATAGCGACTGTGGCACCAATTTTGTAGGTGCCAATAAAGAGCTGATGCAAACGATAAAACGAAATGAATCTTTAACACAGGAATTGGCTAACGATGGCATCACGTGGCACTTTAACCCTCCGTCCTCTCCACATTTTGGCGGACTTTGGGAAGCCGGTGTGAAATCGACAAAATATCATTTGAGGAGAATCATCGGAAATGCAACCTTGACGTACGAAGAATTTAATACAGTACTGACCAAAATAGAAGCATGTTTGAACTCAAGGCCTCTCTGCCCTTTGACAAACGACCCAGATGATTTGAATGCCTTAACACCAGGACATTTTCTTGTAGGAGACACTTTATTAGCAGTCCCAGAAGATGACCTCGTGAACATACAGCTTAACCGGTTGAGCAGCTGGCAATTCACACAACGATTAACCCAAGATTTTTGGGAAAGGTGGTCAATGGAATACATAACGAGATTACAAGAAAGACCTAAATGGAATCGCCGTCAGCCCAATCTCGAAGTAAATGACTTAGTGCTCATTAAAGATGAGCGTCTGTCATCATACAAATGGCCAATGGGTCGAATTACAAAGACACATTCTGGAAATGATGGATTAATTCGAGTTTTAACTGTTCGCACTTCTAACAAGGAATTAGATCGCCCCATTACAAAAATTGCATTATTACCAGTTGAGAAACCCCGAGAAATGGAAAAACATTCAGTTGAATTATTGAACATAAGCAATTGATTTTATCTTTAATGTGAATTTGAGAATTTGAAGGCAATGAATACTATACTCCTACTCTAAAATTTGTAACGCAAACTGAAATTATCCTTTGGTTTTATTATGCTTATCCTATTATTATCTTTTTTCCCGGCAATTATTAAATGGACGTTCCAGAATGGCGAGTCGGGGCGCCATATAAATAACCCCTTGTCGCAGCATATGTTGTTTACTTGTAAGGAGGAAATGCCACAAGTAATACAGACATAACTAGTTCCTGGTCAGCTGTACTTATGTATCAATTGGAATGTTAGCGATAAGACTTCGATAAGAAGCCTAGGATTGGTATCTTATTATAAATAAAAAAGGTTACTTAACCTCTATTTATAGGTTTTAATTCTGATCCCAGCGGACCATCGGGGGGAGAATGTCAGAAGCTACCTGAAATCAAAAAAAAAAAAATTAAACTATGAACTAGCAAATCTAATGTTTATTTAAAAACCATCACCATCATCTGAATGTCAAGTGATTGTCATTATTTCCAGTCGTTCCAGTCGATTTAACGAAGTCACATCAGCTGATATTTTGCATTATTAATAGTGTTTTCCATTTTTTTAAATTGTAAACAACTTAATAGTAGACCAAACTAAACGGAAAAAGTACCGAAATTTTCATGTTGTATAAAAACCGTACAATTTGCTTTGTCATGACTTAGTTCGTTGTTTGAAATTCGCTACGTGTGATCGTTGTGTCGCTTTATACGGTTTTTTCGTAAGTTTTCGCCTAAGTTTATTCAGTTAATTTTACTTCAATAAAGTATGAAATCGAAATCATAGTGTTTTCTTTTATTGTGGTAAAATACAAAGTGAACGCATTAAAAATGTATACACATGCATATATATTTTTATATATGTTTATATATATATATATATATATATATATATATATATATATATATATATATATATATATATGTATATATGTATACATATATATAAATATATATATATATATATATATATATATATATATATATATATGCCTATATATATATATATATATATATATATATATATATATATATATATATATATATATATATATATATATATATATATATATATATATATATATATATATATATGATGTAACGAAGTTTTTGACCACGCTACAGGTTGCAATTTCGCTCCGACTTTCACCAAATTTTCAGGAAAGTTGTATTGAGCAAATATCTCAGTTAAGTTCGTGAGGTAGCTGTGTTGGCCAAACGAGAAAAAAATGGCGGCCATTATAGATAAAAAATCGTGATGTCTGTTCTGACCAAAGTATGGCTTCGATTCGGATGAAATTTGGTACAAAAGTTCATTGAAGAGTGTGATGAATAAAAAAAAAATCCAAAGTCAGTCCATCTGAAACGAAGCTGCGGTTGCTCAAAGGTCGAAAAACATGCAAAAGTTTGTTGTTGTAACTGTGACCAAACCTGTAATCCGATGTGAATGAGATTTGGCAGTTTGGTAAGATCAAAAAGTTTCTACAGACCTATGGAAAAAAGCTGGAGTTCAGGTTCTGCAATTTTAATCCGATGTAAATGAAACTTGGTTTTAAGGTAAAAATTAATCAGATCTAAATATTTGGTCATTTTAGTAATCGTCCATGAACATGTTTCAAAATGGTGGCGGTATAAATATGAAATTGTTTCAGTTTTTTGTGGCCCTATAGCGGCCACGTTTTCCCACAGATTTTGATGAAACTGTAAATTAGTTGAGTTCTTGTCAAAATCGGATAAAAAATAAACAAGTTGAAGTAGCAGGAGAGTGGTCCTGCCTGAAGTGTGTTGTAAAACAATGAAAAAATGAAACAATATATTATTCATATCAAAACTTGACTACTATACAGATTCCATAAAATTAGTTTGAAAACTTATTAGGGCTTTTATGTTTTTAAAGTTCCTGCCATTTTGTTTCGAGTGTTTTGACCCCGTAGCTTAGCAGCTTAGCAGCTTAGCATCAATATTATAAACCGCTTCTAAAATTTTTATCAAAATTCCTTTAAACTTGATGTGTCTAGGTCCGTTGCAAACGTGTTCCTCCCTAGTATCACGTGGTAATGTTGTTGCATTGTTAAATATTCAATCGGCTGTAACTTCCCTGTTTATTGATCAATTATTGAGAAATTTTGAGAACACACACGATTGGTTCCATTAAACTTAAATTATAGCTTTTGGGAAATTTAAGGGTCGCATTTTGATTTTATAAGCAAAATGTAAAATCTATAAAATGTACTATTATTAACAAAGTTGATCGAATTTTGACTTCTGAGGTATTTGTTGCCCTTAGACTCCCAAAATCTCACCTCTATGATTTTTTTTAAAATTTTTCAGGTCAAAGATGTCCAATCTCCTATGTGGGGAGAGCCCCCTTAAACACTTTAAACATATCTATTTGTGATGAAACTTTGAAGAGGACGTCACTTTGCATCTACCTACAAAATTGAATGTTCCTAGCTTATGTAGTTTGCGAAAAAAAGTGGTGTGACGCACAGACGGACGGACGATGGACAAATGGACAGATAGGATGTGATTTTAGTATGGTATCCTAAAATGATTTTACAAAACCCTAAAAAGTCGAGAATTTAATACCTAATATTTTTAGCTGCCTTTTTCACTAAAAATTTAATACTATTGCCTTGTCTAGCGTGAAGCTCTGATTTGAACGAAATTTGGCACATTGATAGATAAGACTCTAAGACACGCACATTTTTAAAACTGTTAATTTAATTGCAGGCCTTCAAAATGGCGGCTTCCAAAGGTCAGAAAGCAAACGCAATTCGCCATTTTAGTAACAACTGAAATAATGAATACTTTTCATAGAAATGTTTCTAATGGCTTAACTTGGAACCATTTATACAACAGACCATTTTTAAGGGGATTGTAAAATATTTTTAGAATGCCGTCCCGTCCGTCTGTCTGCCCGTCCCGCAAACCACATACGCAAGAGTGATGAAATTTTCCATGTTGGTCAAAAGTGGTGTCCTCTCAAAATTTGCAGTGCAAAAGAATATTTTAAGGTGTTCACAGGGGTCGCTCTGTATAAAGGGGGTGACTCTTAAACAATTTTATAACCAAAGGTAGCTAATAGAGATGTCAAACATAAGGTTTTGGTGAGGACTTTTCAAAATAGATCCTAAACAAGAAGCGTTTCCAAGGAGGGGCGCAGGGTAACGGAAATTGTGCACAAAATTTGTGCCCTATCCCTTGCGGTTGGACATATTTGAACAGAAAAATCTAATAAAAGGAAATCATGAAACTACGTCATTATGGCCAAGGCCAACAAATACCTCAGAAGTTAACATTCGATCAACTTTGTTAATATTAGAACATTTTATGTTTACGTTTTCATCTGCAAAATTGAAGGATGACCCTTAAATTCGCCACAAATATGTATCTCAATTTTTTGATGCTAAACTCTTTTTGAAAGTTTCATTAAAATTAAGTTATGCACGCTTGAAATTTATTAATTACAACAACAATGACACGTCATACTGTGAAAATACACGTTCACAAAGGACATACGAGTACATACTATAGATTACATTGAGGTCAACAGACTGAAAATCAAATGGCAGCAAACCAAAATACATAATAACCATATATTATTTTTCCAAGCTCAATTCATGTGAGCCAAGTTTTGATATTTAAAAGACGTTTGTTTGATTTGCAAATTATTCTTCTGGTAGAGCGACTCTCCTGCTACTTTTAATAGTCCTTAAATAGTGATCAGTTGTCAAAGTGGGGGCCAACAAAATAACTTTTTGCTTTTATGTTAAAACTAAGGGTACCTGCGAGAAATTAGCCTTTCCGGCTGGTGGTGCCCACGGGATTTTTTTAGGTGTATGAGTTTTCAGCAAACATTTTATTTTCTTTAGCTTTGGAGCCTTGTTAGCTTCTTATTTAAGCTCCCTGTTTTGCACTGTCAATAATTTAGCCTGAGGGAGTTTGTTTATTGTATTTTGTGGTAGTTTGAGTCGCTTTTTTGTTGATTTCGTTTTGGTTACCTGACAATGCTCCTTTTTCCAAAAATGAATTTTATAACGTCTGAGAAGAATTTAAAACATTATTTAACAGATTTTTCTACGATATTTTTTCTTAAGTATTAATATTTATAAGCAGAGATTTAGAGAGCCACCCTATGGAATGGGAAATATCGAACTGATTTGCGTATTCTAGAAAAAGTTTTCCTCCTGGACATGAAGATTATCTACAAAATAATAAAAGCCTCCAAAAGTTGATTGCGCTTTATTCAAATCGGGACAAGAGGATGAGACTTTAACAAAATATTATTTAATTTTTAACCATCATAGGAAAGCCATTATCAATTATGAGAAAACTTTTCCTGAGAAACATTTTTAATTCACCTTTTTCTAAATTACTTTTGAGCAACTTTTCACGCTAGATACTCCTGGGAACATGCTTGAGAACCCATCAAGGGAAGACGCATTGACGCAATTTATGCTGCTGGGGACCTTTCTTCTCGGTAGTATGGCTTCCGAGCAGGACGCTCCACCATTGATGTGATTTCAGAAGCGTTGAGCGGGGTCCAAAAGGTAGAGGCACATAGCCGCATTTAGTGACGGATCGATCATCCTGTTGGTGACACTCGATGTTAAGAATGCCTTTAACTCCGCCAGATGGGTAAATATCCTGGAAGTGCTGGCAACCACTTTTCGGAATATCTAGTGCGGGGTCTGAAGGATAACCAGAATGACTGAA
The DNA here is from genome assembly GCA_963969285.1 of Odontomyia ornata. Classification (NCBI taxonomy): domain Eukaryota; kingdom Metazoa; phylum Arthropoda; class Insecta; order Diptera; family Stratiomyidae; genus Odontomyia; species Odontomyia ornata. The sequence continues at coordinate 313,041,809 of OZ017739.1, forward strand.
GCCTAATTGACAACATGACACAGGGCCGACGAAGGATGGAAATTTTATTCGCTGTTGCTCAGGGATCTATCCTTGGTTTAGACCTGTGAAACGTATCTAATGCTACTGAGACTGAGGATTCCAGGTAAGCCGCACTTGATTGGCTATTTGAATGATTTTGTGGCTCTAGTTGCTGGACACACTGTTGAATAGTTGCAACTTAGGCTAGGTATGCTAATGCGCTGAGTGAGAGACTGGATGACTGCTCGCGAGTTCAGTTTAGCACCGGAGAAAACCGAAGTGGTCATCTTGAAAAAAAAGAGAATCCCTGGAGTAAGTGTGATCAGTATTGCAGACATACAAATTGAATCGAAGCCAACGGTTAAGTACCAGGGTCTGCTGATCGACTCCAAGATGAGTTTCTCTGTGAAAGTCAGGGCACCGGCTGACAAGGCTGCTTCGAGAGTATAGGCTCTGCATTGGCTTATTGCCCACGTGGTGGGACCCAACCCATCATTAACACACCTCTTGATGAGTGCTGTAAAGTAAGCGCTACTATATGGAGCAGAAATATGGGGTGCGAACAGAAACGCTTGGCATAGGTGCAGAGAAGAGGAGCACTGAGGATTGCATCTTTCGGTGGTGAGAGTTATTGTGGGTATAATACTGGGATTATGATGCACCTTGCTATAGAGTGTCGTAGTGAGGACGCGAGAGAGCTGGTTGCCCATGAGGAGAGGTAGCACTCACTCAACGATTGGCAGCAGTCTTGGGTGAATTTTATGAAGGAAGGTGGGCTGCGCGCCTCATTTCCATTGTAAGACCGTGGTTTAATTGAAGGCATGTTGAGACTGACTTCCATTTGACGCAGCTTTTGAGCGGGCATGAGGTTTTCGGTCTTAACTGCACAAGATTGGTAAGCCACGGTCCCCCAATTGTCGGTTTTATCTGAGAGAGGAAGACAGTGCACATTTTTAGTGAACACAAAATAGGACAGTAAAGGGAAGGGATGATACTCAAATCAGTTGAAAATTGGAATCAGATGGTACATTATGCTCGGGTAGTCCTAAAAGATATAAGGGACTCACAGCTGCCGGGGACGTTAGAGCTGGGGAATCACTCGTCTGGCTGTTCTTCCTCAACACTCCTCTCCTACTAGAAGAAAGCTACCCCAGCTTGAATGCGGCTCGCGTTGTAAAAGACGAGACCTTTCCCGAAGTTATGTGTCAAATGGTTCCAGACTGGGATTATGGGTGACAATGAAGGTGCTCAGTGGCTAGTCCAGTTGTTCGTGAGCATGAAAGTTTCACACTCAGTGCGTAAATAGCATACACCTCCCAATCACAAAAAAACCAACACACTAATGCAACTCTAAATTAGACATGGACAGCTTTCATAAGAAGCTTATCAGTATACATCTCTCCACCCTTTCCTCTGTTTAATAAAATAGTGAGCGAATAAAATACACGCAACCTTGTCGCATCGCAGTTAATAAAGGCTTATGAATCCTTAGGAGCCTACGTCCAAGAGGAGTAAGCTATTATTGAGAACTACCAGTCAATATCTTGGTCAACCGTTCAACAACACGAAACTCTATCTGTCATCATATCTGTAACCACTGTAGCTGGGTGTTTGTTTTTGGTCAGTAATCGTCTCGGAAAGCCGGCCACCAAACCAAGCTTACAAAGAGTAATCTGGTATGATATATCGACATTATCACTTATTTAGAACCTCAGAAGGTTCATAGTGGGCGGTAATGTCAAAAATATTACCATAGTCATCAATACCCTGAAATGTACCTTTGCCCGCTCTAAAGAGCCATTGCTCAATATACAATTCGATTCCATTTCTAGTAAAATGCAATCAAATAAAACGCAAATTTTATTCATCTTCATATTAACAACAGAATACTAAGTTCCATATTTTTATGAACTCCATTCTCCTTATTAATTAAACACAGCAACATTTGTCAATCACCTTTTCATTCAATATATAAATTGTATGAGCTAATTGTTCATAAAGTTTTTGAATAAAGTCATTAACTTCATAATTGTAAGTAAGCAAAAATGATGTATATAAACAAAGAACGGATAATCAAGAACTCACTCGTTGGCAGTCATGACATATACGACAAGTAGCTGTCACTGACCACAGTAGCGGGGTTGCGAAATCACTGTCAGAGGACCGCTGTCAAAGTCAACTCACTCGTCATCTACATCTAGTCGAGTCCAGATGTATCGAAAATACTCCGTAATCAATTTATATAAATGGCACCAGCCATCTTGATTCATACTTAGTAGTGAACACACGCATGATACTATAGCTCCGCACAATGTTGTTATAATAAAGTGTATTTCTGTTTACAAACGAGAGTTCATACATTAGTATCTCGTATACTCAATAAAGTTGGTATCGCGAAAAGTTCGACAAGTTTGTCAAACGGTTTCCATGTATCTTATTGCATTTTTCTACTGCATTACTAACTTGAACTGGGGGAAAATATAGTCGTATTATTTTCAAACATTATGTGCTTACAAATCTTGCAAGTCAGAAGAGGGAGTAGCAATACGGCGCAATTATTTTTTTTCCGCTTCTTTAAACGTTTTTCGAGTAGTTTGCATGTGCGGACATTTCGATTACTACAGTGGGCCATCCTGCCAGTTCTTTTGGAGGCAGACGTGGTAAATTCCTGTAGGCTTTTTGTTTATTTAGCAAACAACTTTTACTATCTTGTTGTTCGCCAAACCAAGCCCACTAGTTTCTGCGTTAGTCGTAGGTATACTCCGTAGCAGAGGATGGTCTGGTATTTCCTTATTGCTTCGTCTAAGCTAAGCAGCTATTCTTATTAATTATATCGAGTAAATGTACTGTACTGTTATCACAACTAGCGATCCAGCCAGAGTTCTAGTTATTTTTAAGCGTCCAATTTACTTTGATGTAGCATAATTAAAGGGCTAAATCTTGTGGTAGCTCACACATAACATTATGCTATGCAGTACCTTACGAAACAGTGTGTGCCGTACACTCTTATCAACAACAACTACGTAGAGGACCACGTCAAACGAAGGAGTTGGAACGGGCATTCTCCCTATGAGATCAGTGGGGGACTGGCAAGGAAAGTAACAAAGGACTCCAATGCAATTAATGAATGTTGTTAACTTTTGTGAATAAAACAAATAAATGAGCTCTTTAACGATTGCAAAATTTTCTGTCTCTATAATCCAGGTATTGAGTGGCCAAACAATGTGTCAGGTATGAGTTGCCTTATGTACAAATGAGCATACAATAGTAATGTGTCTATGCTGGGCTATCTGAACCTGATTGCACAATTTGGTTTACTATAATTTACAAAATTTATAGAGCCAAAGTATTCCTGCGATTCCAAAAAGTTTTTTTCTAAGGACTATTAGGACAATTTCAATATTCACTCGTTTAAAAATTTTAAGTACACAATGTTTTATTATAAATACACAGAACTTCAATATTTAAGCTTAACAATAATAGAATGTATACAAAAACACTATTCGTAAAATGCAACTAAAATTTAGTAGTTAACCTTACCACGCATTTTTAAAGTTAAATTTTGAATTTACTAAGTTTACTTAATGCTAATCCTTAACTTATTTCCAGCCAGGGTTTCGAAGTCTGAATGTATTTGTTGATAGTCCGGATTCTTGCAAGGTAATTGGGTTCGAGAACTGATTGATCTTAATAGTGCTTCCAACAGCGGGGGCTCCAATCCAAGATCCTCTAGAGGACCAACTGCTACCAAACTTAGGGTTCGAATTAATGGCAGTTCCCAATCCTGCTAAGCCCGTTCCACCTTGCAGATTTCCTAAGATGCTACCTGTGAAGGCAGTTGATGCTTTGCCACCATTGTCTACGAATCCACTTTTGCGCCATCTCCAGTAACTATCTAAGCCACTACCATAGCCAGAATAGACTCCGTTATAGCGCCAGTCTCCATTATTGTATAGTCCAGCTAGATTTCCCGCAGATTGATAAGTGCTTCCCCCCGCAAATGTAGCTGGGAATTGATGAGCTGATCCTGAATAAATTGTTGCTACTTTTGATGGATATCTTCCTTGTGATCCATAACCATAATAAACTCCACTGTTCCTTCCACCATTATTAATTAGCCATTTATTTCCGCTATACATAGAATTCAATCCAAGAGCAGTTGGTCGGTTTGTCCAGACATTTAAGTTATTTATTGAACCAAATGTTCCTGGTAAGTTCAATCCTGCTGAATATTGTCCTTGATTAGATCCTGCGGTATTAGTGTTATAGTTACTCAAGTAATTGCCATTATAACCTGTTGATGATGCAAATGGTGACGTACCTGAAAAGCCTCCTCCAAATCTATTCCAGAATGAACTTGGATTGTTAGCGTATCCAGTGTATACTCCATTGTTGTTCCATTTGGCTCCACCATAAAGGTTTAATCCAAAGCTACCAGGAAAAGTAGCTGACGAAGTTGTGCCTTGGTAAAAGCCGGAGTTTTGAGGTCTAGAATAATATGGATTATTCTTAGTAGCTGAATAACTGGCGCCACTATTTGCACCATATCCTGCATAATATCCACTGCCTAGACCATCAAGGCCTACCGTCCATTTAGTCTGAGAGTACATTGGAGTTATTCCCGAAGTACTGTAAGGCCTATTTTCGTATCGAGATGGTATATACGCTCCAAGAATTGAAGCTCCTGTTCCAGTTGAAGTACCGCCAAGTAAACCACTATTCACAAGATTTGCTATGGATGGAGTTTTCCCTTGAGAAAGGTAAATAACGTCAGCTGGAGCTGGTCTGATTCCAGATAGACCTGATAATGCTTGCCCAGTATTCACTAGTCCAGACCCTGTGTAGCCTCCATGTGATCCACCGAGGGCACTGCCGGCCCCAAAACCATTGTTAAATCCAATATTCGTGTATTTGTTACCAGTATTGCTGGTATATGATCCATCATATGAGCCTATAAAAGCGCCACTTGGACGACCACCAGGACCTTGGAAACCATTTTTGCGCCAATTCCAGTAATAATCTAGACCATTTCCATATCCAGCATAGACGCCTCTATTACTCCATTTGCCATCATTATATAGATTTGATGAGAATGTGTTAGTACCAATGATACCAGAGGTGCTGGGAAACTTGGCAAAGTTGGATTGAGTAAGCCCACTTTGAGCGAAGGCAGGTGTAACCCCTGTTATCGTTGCAGTGTAGCCTGGCCTGATACTGGAAGGTCTATAGTATGCACCACTGTTGTAGCCATAGCCATTATAATATCCCATTTGTTTTCCACTATTGTCAGTTGTCCATTTACTTTGAGAATACATGGGGTAAACTCCTATAGTGCTGTATGGCCGGTTTTGATAATTGCTGTTTACGTATGTTCCCAAGAGGCTAGAGCCAATAGCAGGGACTGTTGAACCAATTGTTGATCCAGTGATAGACCCGACCCCAGGTCCAGCAAAAAGGCCCGATCCACCTGTTAGACCAGATCCAGTGGCAAAGCCACTACCAAAACTTGATTGTCCTGCACCTGTTGCAGCTGAACCAAATGAACTGCCTGATCCACTTAACTTATTAGCCGAGTTTAGTGAGCCTATGCCGCCTAATCCTGATGCAAGCCCAAATCCTCCACCTCCAGTGGTAGTTGAACCAATTGATGATCCAGTGCTAGATCCAACTCCAGATCCACCAACAAGGCCAGATCCACCAGTAAGACCAGATCCACCAGTAAGACCAGATCCAGTGGCAAAGCCACTACCAAAACTTGATTGTCCTACTCCTGTTGCAGCTGAACCAAATGAACTGCCTGATCCACTTAATTTATCAGCAGAGTTTAGTGAGCCTTTGCCGCCAAATCCTGACGCTAGCCCAAATCCTCCACTTCCAGCGGTAGTTGAACCAATTGATGATCCAGTGATAGATCCAACTCCAGGTCCACCAACAAGGCCAGATCCACCAGTAAGACCAGATCCAGTGGCATAGCCACTACCAAAACCTGATTGTCCTGCTCCTGTTGCAGCTGAACCAAATGCACTGCCTAGTCCACTTAATTTACCAGCAGAGTTTAGTGAGCCTATGCCGCCAAATCCTGACGCTAGCCCAAATCCTCCACTTCCAGCGGTAGGTTTACTTGATGCCTGTGGGTATTGAGCGGTTACATAGCTGGTAGTACCAGCTACTGGTCTGCTGGTGGCAATGTTTCCTGTTAAATATCCAGTTCCGGAAATCCCGGTACCAACTGTGCCAGCAGAATTGGTTCCAAATTTATTTATGTATTGACTGCCAGCATTGCCAACATATGATCCATCATTTACATTTGAATATGAACCTGCTGAGCCTATATACGTGCCACTTGGACGACCACCAGCCCCTTGGAAACCGCTTCTTCGCCAATTCCAGTAATAATCTAGACCGTTTCCATATCCAGCATAGACGCCTCTATTACTCCATTTGCCGTCATTGTATAGATTTGATGAGAAACTATTGGTACCAATGATACCAGTCGTGCTTGGAAATTTCGCAGAGTTGAATTGTGTAAGCCCGCTTTGAGCGAAAGCTGGTGTAATGCCCGTAAGTGTCGCAGTATAACCTGGTCTGATGCTAGAGGGTCTGTAGTACGCACCACTGTTGTAGCCATAGCCATTGTAATATCCAGTTTGCCGACCACTATTATCAGTTGTCCATTTATTTTGAGTGTACATGGGATAAACTCCCACCGTGCTGTATGGCCGGTTTTGGTATTTGCTTGGTACATACGATCCTAAGAGACCAGAACCAATTCCAGAAACAGTTGAACCACTTAACTTTGTTCCGGAAAGGGTGAATGATCCAGATCCACCACCGATGCCAGATCCAAAACTTGATTGTCCTACTCCTGTCGTGGCTGAACCGAATGCATTGCCTTGCCCACTGAGCTTACCAGCAGAGTTGACAGAACCTGCGCCACCGAATCCTGATGATAAACCAAATCCTCCAGCTCCAGCTAACGGTCTACCTAATGTTTGGGTGTATTGATTAGTTGAATAGCCAGCACTACCAGCTGCTGGTCTCTTGCTACCCAAAAAAGCTCCCGAAGGAATATTTCCTGCTACGAATCCAGAAGTGCTTAGACCGCCAAATAATGGTGCAGTTGCCAGCGATGAGCCTGTTCCAGTTGTTCCAAAACTGGTATATTTATTTCCGGCATTGCCACTATAAGATCCATCATTTACGTTTGAATATGAACCTGTTGAGCTTATATACGCGCCACTTGGACGGCCACCTGCACCTTGGAAACCGTTTTTGCGCCAGTTCCAGTAATAATCTAGACCATTTCCATATCCAGCATAGACGCCTCTATTACTCCATTTGCCGTCACTATATAAATTTGATGCGAAACTACTGGTACCAATTATACCAGATGTGCTGGGGAATTTTGCAGAGTTGAATTGTGTAAGCCCACTTTGAGCAAAGGCAGGTGTAACGCCCGTAAGTGTTGCAGCGTAACCAGGTCTGATGCTAGAGGGTCTGTAGTATGCACCACTGTTGTAGCCATAGCCATTGTAATATCCAGTTTGCCGACCACTATTATCAGTTGTCCATTTGCTTTGTGTGTACATAGGATATACTCCAACATTGCTGTATGGCCGATTTTGATATCTGCTTGCTCCATACGATCCCAACAGGCCAGAGCCAATACCAGGAACAGTTGAACCACTTACTTTTGTTCCGGAAAGGGTGAATGATCCAGGTCCACCACCAATGCCAGTTCCAAAACTTGATTGTCCTACTCCTGTCGTGGCTGAACCGAATGCATTGCCTTGCCCACTAAGCTTACCACCTGAGCTGACAGAACCTGTGCTACCGAATCCTGACGCCAAACCAAATCCTCCAGCTCCAGCTAACGGTCTACTTAATGTTTGGGTGTATTGATTAGTTGAATAGCCAGCACTACCAGCTGCTGGTCTATTGCTTCCCAAAAAAGCTCCGGATGGAATATTTCCTGCTACGAATCCAGAAGTACCGAGACGACCAAATAATGGTGCAGTTGCCAAGGATGAGCCTGCTCCGGTAGTTCCAAAGCTGGTGTATTTATTTCCGGCATTGCCGCTATAAGATCCGTCATTTACGTTTGAATATGAGCCTGTTGAGCTTATGTATGCGCCACTTGGACGACCACCAGCACCTTGGAAACCATTTTTGCGCCAATTCCAATAATAATCGAGACCGTTTCCATATCCAGCGTATACGCCTCTATTATTCCACTTACCAGCATTGTATAGATTTGACGAGAAACTATTGGTTCCAATGATACCAGTTGTGCTTGGGAATTTGGCAAGATTAAGTCCACTTTGAGCGAAGGCAGGTGAAACGCCCGTAAGTGTTGCAGAATAACTTGGTCTGATACTAGAGGGCCTGTAGTATGCGCCACTGTTGTAGCCATAACCATTGTAGTACCCAGTTTGCCGACCACTATTATCAGTTGTCCATTTACTTTGTGTGTACATAGGATATACTCCTACAGTGCTGTAAGGCCTATTTTGATATTTACTTGTTGCATAGGCTCCCAAGATGCTTGAACCAATAGCAGGGACTGTGGAACCGCTTACTTTTGATCCATATACGTTGAAAAAATTTGATGTGGATGAAGGTGCAGTTGCTGCATTGAGTTTGGAATATATATATGATCCAGTACCAGATCCCGTAGCCAGGCCACTTCCAAAACCAAAACCTGGTTGTGCTGAATTAAATGCACTACCCGTTACACCACTTCCAGTACCAAAATTTCCAGTGAACTGATTTGCAGAGCTGCTAGTTCCTGAGCCTACGCCAAAAACAGGCCCTTTGTTGAAGAATGCATTATTTCCGAAACCAACACCAGCTCCTTGCAGATTTAGGGTGGGAAATTTTCCTGTGGTAGTATATTGGTTCCCTATTCCCGCTCCAACCAATCCACTGCCTTGCAAACCACCAACATTATTCCCGATACCACTTTGGTAGCTTCCATATACTCCTACTGGAGCTGCGTTGAATGGTTGAAAACCATTCTTACGCCATCTCCAATAATAATCCAGGCCATCACCGTAGCCAGCGTAAACACCTCGATTACTCCACTTGCCATCACTATACAAATTTCCAACACTCGGCAGAATTGGCCGACTAAGTTGAGTGGCTCCAGAATTTATCTGATTTTGGCCATAAATGGATGAAATGCCACCATACATTGGTTTTACTCCAGCAGGAGCGAAGAATGAGCCAGCATTCCATTGTTTACCTCGACCGTATGTACCATATGATCCACTTACTCCATAGCCGCTGCCAGGGTAAACTCCGAAAACGTCTCTTGAAATTGTGCTGAATCCAGTACGAGATAATTTGTTGTACGGAATTCCTTCCACATACAAAGCTCGGCCGCCACTTGCACGGGCTTGGCTTGTTCCGGGATAATCACTTTCATCCAAGCCAAACCTCAAACCACTTCCTAGAAGCACCTTCTTCCCTGTAGAGGTTTTTTGGGTTGCTCTTCCTGCTCCATATCCTCCGAAGTAGCCACCTGATCCTTGCCATTTATCTCCATTGTAAAGAATAGAGTCAGGTCCGGTACCTGCATCGCTCCAGCTTTGACCTTGTCCATATCCATTGTACACCACTTGATTGCTATTTGCTCCTAGCCCACTATTATAGTAATTCACTTGAGGCTGCGTAGAGTACCCCCACTGAGACTTAGCCCACGTTTCAGGCGTCCCAGGAAAGGTTGGATATGACTCATAATTAAAATGCCGTCTCCCGTTCGCACCAACTAAAGCCACAAGAAGGGCAAAAAAGCACAAAAGCTCTATTCGCATATCGACACTGAACACCCCTAAACTCGACTGATAGTGGCGAAAATGGATAATTGACTATTTATACGAGATCATCTCGAGCCAGAGCAAGATTCCTGTTCGGCATTCTTGCGCGAATACCTCAAAATGTAAAATATCTTGAAGTTCAAATTACGAATCAAATCCGCCTTCTAAGTAAATCCAGATTAGCATCATGGCGTCGCCGTTGCTATTGTTTGCGCAGTAAAAACCCAGTCCAAGAAAAATCTAGTTCTGCCGCTTCTTCACTCTCCTCATTCAAAATATATGCAATATTTTGGGTTGGGATGGTTGTGCTATTTTTTCCTATCGCTTGCAGTGTTGCCATCCTATTAAATGATCAGGATCAAATTTTTTTACGATTTTTAATCGGCAGTGGCTGGAATTTGGCTACTTCAGTCGCTAAACACACATTCCTATTTTATGATATGAGCAAACACAGGTTCACTTAACTTTGAAGATGTGTTTGATCCTCTTCAGATTTATCGTCTCATAAAAGTTCTTGAACGACATGTAATTAAACTAGGAATCGCAATTTACATTTCTTAATTAGATGAGCCGACCACAAGCAAATTAAGCAATTTTTCAATTATATCAGTTAAAACAATTATTCTACTATTGCCACAATGTATGACTTGTATAAATGTTAGCTTTAAAGACAAAAATATTAATTAGATAAGAATATCCAGTCGACTTGAATTTTTTTCAAAAATTCAAATGGTTTCAAAAAACAACTAAGGGCAAAACAGCTATTTACTTGTTTTATGGCCCGTCAATGATGTCTGCATCCAAAGGAAAACAAAAGGAACAATTTATTTTTCTTTCAACATATATTTATATAATATAAGTAAGAAATGGTGATTGAAAAATTACCATATGAATAGTTTGAAGTTTGCCTTCATAAATATATACATACATGAAATCTGATAAACTTGTAAAAGTAATTTATAGACATCTATTTGTGTATTGATGAATGGTTTGCTCATCCATTACAAGTATGATCCCATAGTAGGCGTCAATGCAGACAGACGAATATATATCGATAAATAACTTTAAATTTTGTAAAATGTTGCTTGAAAGAAAATTTGTCTCCAAAATCAATATAAAATTTATAATCTAAAAAGCTGGCTTGACCTCTGGAGTCCCAATCATGACATACTTAATTCTATTGAATTATCTTGAACAAAAAAAGCAGTGATAATAGCAGATAATCAATTTCTCTTCCCTTCATCACTGGAAACTTTATCTTTCAGAAGTGTGGTGCTGCATAGATACACTCTGAACCAATGAATGGAATTTTTATCAACAAATAGTAGTAAGTTTTCTCGAGAAAGTGTCTGATTTTCATGCAAGTAAAGGTAAATCATTACATCGGCGAAGCAAATCATTACAAATGAGTGATAATCTCCTTTTATGCTAAGAAACTACATTATTATTATTATTATTAATAAAAGTTACAAAGTAATTAAAATTACAATATAACAAACGTCTTAAGCGCTAGCAACAAAGGCCTTAGGCTTACATAGATATAGTTTTTTTTTTAATTGAATTTAATGGGAGATATTATTTATAATTGGTAGTAGATTAAGTTATAATGTAATTTTTAATAGATTGAGTAATGAATTTATGTTCTTTATGTTGGCTTCAGAGGTTGTTGATATGTATGTCATCAAATCATTTTCTACATTACAGCGAGTTTTGGATGACTTACAATTTCGCATTCAGCTAGCAGATGCTGGACAGAGATGAGATGATGATTGCACAGTGGACATGGTTCTGGTTGCTTTTTCTGCAGGATGTGTTCATGAGTTAGTTTTGTGTATCCTAGCCTTAGTCTGATGAAGTTACGAAGTTGATGCGATGGAATGTTGTTTGGATAGGACGCGGGTTGCCGCAGGGGGTTGACTGTTTTGTAGTGGTGGATAATATTGCTCCATTCCACGGATGTGAGTTCGTTTATATGGTCATCTATCAATTTATATAAATCTCTTTTGTTGTAAGCAATCGTGGTGAGGATAGGAGCGTTTTGTGCGTATTTTGCTGCGCTATCAGCATATTCGTTCCACTCTATCTTCGAATGGCTTGGTATCCACATAATTTTCAATTTATTTTTTTTGTAAAAGATGGTGTTTTTTATTATGCTGATTGTTGGGTTTAAGTTGCCCGGGTTCAGAAGAGCATCTATGCAGGAATGGCTGTCTGTGCAGATTATGTATTTACCAGGTGATTTTGCAGCGAACAGTGTTGCAGTGCATATTGCCTCTAGCTCAGCAGTGAAGATGGAGTTGTAAGTTTCCAGCCGTGTTAATTTAATTATCTTCCCGTCTTCCGTTGTAACTGCGAAAGTTGTGTTAAACTCAGTTTTAGAACCATCTGTGAAAATGAGTTTCTAACCTTTGGTTTTAAATGGCTGTACAATTTCATTGAACGATTGTTGGTATATTAAATGGTTCGTTGTTTTTTTATTGTAAACACTTAGGTTGTTTATAATGCAATGTGTTGGAAACGTCCATGGTGGAGGGTTGGGTTTGGCTTGCGCTGGGAAAATAATTGAAACTCCTAACTGCTTCATCATGTTTAAGGAACGTAAAATTGATGATTGGCGCCTTGGTTCTGATTTTCTTGAAAGAGCCGAGCTGACGTCATTTTGAAGAATAGAGTTTTTTGATTCGAGGAGTTTTGAAATAAGTCTTCCTGTAAGTTGATTTCGCCTGTTTTCAATTGATGGTAGACCAGTTTCCGCTAATATAAATCGAATAGGTGTCGTCCGAAATGCTCCAATCGCTATCCTTGCTGCTGAGTGATATACCGTTTTAATTTTTTGAAGCTGTGTTTTGCAGGTGTGTCCATAAATTGAAAGTGCATAATCAATTCTTGATAGCATTATTGACTTTATTATTTGGATTATGCAGTGTGGGTGAGCTTCTGACTTAAAACTACTCAAACATTTTATTAAATTTAATTTTTCATCTAGGGACTTTCGCAAGATGGCTATGTGCTGAGACCAAGAGTACTTATTAGTAAACGTTAAGCCTAGTATCTTAAGATTATTTGTATTAGTGATCACAAAGTTCTCATGAGTGAGATGTAAAGGCGAACAATTGTATTTGTTACAGATGTGTATGTGTTTGGATTTAGTTGGTGACATTTTCGCACCTGATTTACGACACCATTCTGAAATCTTCAATATTATGGAGTTAAATTTGTGTTGGAAGAGTATTGAATCAGTTAGCTTTGCGTAAATGAATAAGTCGTCTGCGTAGATGCAGTGTTTGAAGATTTTTTCCAGTTTTATTAAAATGTTCAAGTCTTCAAAGGCTATCAGAAACAGAATAACGGAAAGCGGAGAACCTTGGGGGATGCCATTTTTAAGGGGAAATGTTTCTGATAGATAGCTGTTTACCCTTACTTGGATTTTGCTATTGGTGAGGAAGTTTTTAACGTAGTTGTATGTTTTTAACCCCACTTTCCATAGCATCAATTTTTCCAAAATCATATGTCCACCAATTCTATCGAAAGCTTTTTCAAAGTCGATATTAATGATTGATGTGTGGTTACGAGTTGAGAGGGTGTTAGCAATAAACTGATCTAAGTGAAGTAGGATATCTAATGTACTTTTTCCTCTTTTAAATGCTACTTGATTATTGGAAAGGAAATTATTTTTGTTAAGAAACCAAGAAAGCCGAAGTGAGATTATCTTTTCTAGTACTTTTGAAATACACGGGAGAAGGGAGATCGGTCTGTACCCTGGAACTTGGTTGACTGGTTGATGTGGCTTATGAAGTGGAAAAATCATAGCGGTCTTCCATTGCTGTGGAATGAGACCGTTTTGGAATATTGTGTTGTAAAGTGCGAGTAATCTGGTTTTAAATCGAATTGGTGATTTGCTTAATATGCAATATGTTATTTTGTCAACACCTGGTGTATCACCTGTTAGCAATGAGAGGCATGAATTTAGTTCTAGCATCGTTATGGGGCTTTCTATCATTCTTACTGATGGTGTGAGAGATGATAGATTGTAGGTTTTGTTAATTGTGTTTAGTTTACAAAGGTGAAATGTTGGGTCAAAATTTGATTCGATTGAGTAGCTGGACCATGTCATAGCTAAAAGGTTTGCCATTTCTCTTGGATCTTCTCTAACTTTCTCTGTGGAATCTGATAGATATTTAATATTGAATTGTGTTGGCTGCCTTTGAAGTTTTTTAATGCTCCGCCAAATAAGTTGGCTTGGTGTGTTTGGGTTGATTGTATTTGTTAAGGTTTGAAAGTGTTGGATCTTAGCTTGCTTGCAGTTCCATTTGAATTTGCTATTTAGTTTTTTGTATTCTAACATGTTTTTTAATGATGGTTGGTTTGTAAACATGCTAAAAGCTTTCTGCTCCATTTCGCGGAGCGTTGCCAGTTCATTAGACCACCAAGGGGTATATTTTGTGCAGTATTTAGGAGATGTAGATGGAATGGAGCTGTTCGCACAATATTTAATGGATTTAATCAAATTCGCAGCTTCTTTATTGATATTGTTGCTAATGGGAACATCTGCTAAATGTAGAATCAGATTATTTTCAAATTTTGGCCAATTGGCTAATTTCGTTTTGAATTTGGATCTGAATTTATGTGGTCGCTTTTGAGATACCGTTCCAAAGGATAGGGATAGTGGAAAGTGATCGCTCCCGTGAAGATCATTAATTCTATGCCAAGTGATTTTAGAAAGCAAATTGGAAGTGCATAAGGAGATATCAACATGTGTGAAGGAGTTGTGAGTAGAAAGATGAGTAGGCAGTCCATTATTAAGAATGGAAAGATTCGAATTTAAGAGAAAATGTTCAATTTGTTTACCTCTAGTGTTTACAGAGGTTGAGCCCCATAGAGGGCTCCAGCCATTGAAGTCTCCTAGAATTAGCATTGGTGATTGGAGTTCATTGTATAGGTTTGTTAAGTCATCAGAATGCAAATTAACGTTGGGGGGAATATAAATGGAGCACACCGTAAATTTTTCTGATGCTACGATTGTTGCTGCTATTAATTGAACTTGATTACGCTCGTTGGTATTTATAATTTCGTGTTGTATGGTTTTTGTGATGAATAAGGCAACACCATGTTTGCCGTGTGTATTAAGGGGCGAATTGTGGAAGTAAGCTTTATATTGCATCGGTGGGAAGATTTGTTCGTTGTGTTTTACGTGTGTCTCTTGTAGTGCAATGATGTCTGGAGATAAATCTTTAATTAATAGTTGCAGAGCATATAAATTATTTAGGTAACCGTTAAGATTCCACTGAAGTATCTTAAGGACCATTAGAAAAATGAGGGGCTGCACTTGATTTAAACATTATTTATTTGTCAATAAATATGTTAGGTGAATTTTGCTCTTCAAAGGAAATTGTGATTGAATTTGGGTTTATTTTATTCGGAACTGTAGCTTTTGGTTCATTTGTAGTTGTTTGCATTTGTGTTGCAGTTTCGATTAGGTGTGTTGAAATACTTTGCGGATTTGATGAACTTATATCTCTGGGGTTATGAGTATTTTCACTTGTGTTAGAATTTGATTTGCGTGGAGGAGGGGTAGTTTCGGAGTTATGTACTATAGATGTAGTTGTATTATTGATGTTAATGAGAGGCTGTGGTGACCCTCTATTGAGTCTTAATTTTCTATTTTGAATTGCTAAACCTAGGGGTTCTGTGATTGTGGTGGTAATAGTGGGAAAATTATTATTCGCTGTTTTGTTAATATTTTCTGTAGCTACCCAAAACGAGCATTTGTTCAATGTTTTGTACTCTAGTATGCGTTGTTTTTTTGTGTATGTTGGACATGCTTTATTAAGAGCGGAGTGTTGTTGTTTGCAGTTGATACACTGAATACTATTGCATGGGATTGGATCATGTATTGGCAAGGTGCAGATATCGCAAGCTGAGGGGCTTTGGCAGTGTTTCTTGGTGTGTCCGAATTTGAAGCAATTTTGCATTGTAATGGCTTTGGAATGAATGGTTTGACTTTCACGTTAATGAAGCCGACTTTGATTTCTTATGGAAGGGTGTATTCGTTGAACGAAAGAATATGTAACGGAGTATTTTGGGATCTTCCATTGGAAAATTTTGTAATCTTTTGGCATTCGATTACCTTTTGCTGGCTTAGACCCTCAACTATACATTTTTCATCTAAGTCTGTTAGTATGGGTGCATAAATAACACCTTTTGTTGTATTCAATTTTTGGTGAAGGTCGATGGATACATCACAAATACCAGGTAAGGTTTTTACTTTGCAAAGCTTAGCTGCTTGTAGCTCATTTTTCGTAAGTAGGAGAATATCACCGTCTCTTGTGAAATTGATGCTGAGTGGATTTAAAATAACGGAATTTAGAGATTTAGAAAGAAGAAATATGTTATGGGATTTTAGATTCTTATTTGGAATTTTGCTTTTAATTAAGACAAACTTTGGAGAATCACTCTTATGGGGCGCCGCGCTCTGTAGCTCGGGGAAGTTAAAAACATCATGGGAGGGTGTTTCACGTTGTTTTTCTTTTTTATATGGGGGGCTTTTAGTGATTTTATTTACGGAGTCCAGAATCGAATAGTAGTTTTGTTTTCGCTTTCCTCCGGAGGCGGAGGCCATGGTTAAAAAGGGCCAGTCAAATACGGTATTAGTTAAAAACTGTGCACAGAATCACACTGGAAGTAGGAAAACAGGGGGAACCAGATAGCACTCTACACCAGAACTTTTCGCTGCAAACAGTAACTAACTTGACCGAAAGCGAACCGTTCAACAGAAGCGCTGGGTACAGACTGTAAGAAACTACAAGTTATGTGTGATTTTCATTTTTCAAGCTATTCCTTCTACAGCTCATGAATAGAGAAAAACTCGCGATATCTAATAAAAGGGTGTGTCGGATTTTTCAATCATAAATGTAGATATATTTTCTTACCTATTTCAATGTGTATGATTTTCAACATTTTCGGTTAAAATGTAGGCTCACTAAGCCTGTACAATTCATACGGATTATAATAGTACTTGGCTGCTAAATAATTACAAATCATCATCATCCATAGTACGGTAGCTTAAGCAGGGGCTTGGCCTCTAGGATTAATTTCTTCCAATCATCACGGTTCTGCGACTTTGTCGGCT
This sequence comes from Odontomyia ornata, assembly GCA_963969285.1. Taxonomy (NCBI): domain Eukaryota; kingdom Metazoa; phylum Arthropoda; class Insecta; order Diptera; family Stratiomyidae; genus Odontomyia; species Odontomyia ornata. The sequence goes on from OZ017739.1 coordinate 313,058,756, forward strand.
ATTTGGTCACTCCCAGCAGGGATCTGATCTCAGCTTTTTAATTAACTTATGCTCTCCCTTCTATGTACTTTAAAGTGGTCGATTTGCTTCAGTGACGTAACTAAGATTTTGTTTCGGAGGGGGTCCAAATGATGGTTGATGCCAAAAGTGTCAGTAAGGGAGACACCAGGCATTTTTAAAAGTAAGGAACAAAATAACGACTACAGACGTGTAGTTTTCGCACAAAAGTAATATAATTTATATGAATTGTTATGACTTCTTCTTTTTGGTAGCACTACAGCCCCTTTCGAGCCTTTGCTTCATGCAAACAGCGCCTCCAACTGCCTCGGTCCATAGACTGCGTCCTCCAGTTTCAGAAACCGAGCAGTGATGAACTTTTTGTTATGAAACTTTAATGTAAAAAGTAAATGTTTAATTTAAAATAACACACACATTTTCACTTATATTTTAAATTGTATGCCTATAAAGAAAATTATTGCAGTGAATGATAACTAATATGTATAAAGTAAGCCACGCCACTCAAATTTGTGTCTTATATACACAAAGTATAAACATTTCCAGTATAACTTAGCATAATATTTTGTATAAACTAATTAAAATATTGCCTGTACTTTAAACTTATTTCAAGCTATATTTATTACTCAATAATATACTTATAATACTTATAACATTCAGAAAATAATACTTACAACATTCAGAAACCATCAAATCAGAGAAAATACAATATACAAAAACAAGTAAATCATTCTATTTAAGTTTAAAGCGTAATCTTTGGAAAAAGCATTTATTGGTTTTAATCTAAAATCAAACATGTCGAAAAGTCAAATCAAACATATATGATAACAAGACTTATAAGCACAACCTCCGGTCCTTTTTCCTTGCCATAATGTCCAACACATTATTTGGATCAACGGCAATATCTCAGTGACAAGACAGGAGCGCTAGAGCACTGAGCCTATTGTTACTGGTTCTATTTCTTAGCATCGTCTTCACTCGTTTCATTGTGGAAAATGTACGCTCAACGCTTGATGCTGTGACGGAAATGGTTGCCAAAATCACGAGAAGGTTGTTGATGTTAGGGAAAAATTGTTTGTCTCACAGCTCTGAAACCTCTAAAACTTCAGTTTCCCTCTTTACTGCCATTATTTTGTGACACCAAACCTGATACTCTCCTGATAGGGCCGCCAAAGAACATTTGTCGTCAAAAAATGGTGACAAGGCTGCTAGCTTGTTGGTATTATTAGGTGAGGCAAAACCAGGAAGAAGTATTTGAAAGGCAGTCAAAATGTCTTCATTTTTGGTAAACCTTTCTTTTAAACTTGCAACTACATTGTCCAAGTATGGTATCCATATTGCAACTCTGTAGTACTCCTCAGTTGAGCTTGTTGGGGGATTTTCTCTGCAAGTTTGTCTTTTGTTGACCCTTGGAACTTGGATTTCAACACCGAAAAGGTCATTCGATAGCTTCGAGGCGGAAACAAATACTTTTTTAAACTCAACTTCAGCGTTATTGCGCAGTTCCTGCAGAGTAGAGATAATGTCATTTGAACATCTCACGGCACTAGCTAAATCATAAGAGACACTTTGAAGGTATATTGACAACGGAAGCGTGACACTTAAGAGCTTTTCACACACCAACAAAGAAATCAAGAAACTACTTTTTTCTGTGGCTGAAAGAAATGCACCAGCTGTTCATGAACTTTGGCGGCCAGATTGAGAAATTTCTTCAAGACTAATACAAATGGGTTCTAGCAATTCAACAAAACTTAGCAAACTTGTGTGACGTCCGATAAATCTGGTTTCACATATACCAAGCAGCCTTTTCTTTTTAGATTCGGGTATGTGTACCTGGATCGCATCTTTTAGCGTCTGACTGGCATGGGCAGATCTAAACAGTTTCTGACGTTTGATGTGGACATAGAATCAGACAATGCCAGATTAAGTCTGTGGCTGGCACAATGCACATATATTGCATTAGGGCACTGCTCTTTTATTCTAGATTGGACACCCTTAGCATGGCCATACATATTTGAAGCACCATCATACCCTTGACCTACACATATCTAGTCCCATTTTATCAATTTGATCTAGAATAGATTTTGCAATATTTTCACCAGTCATATCAAAAATTGGAACAAATCCCATGAAGTCCTCCCGCAGAACGGGTTTTTCGTTTTCAAAATCAACATACCTGATACACAACGATAGTTGTTCAATCGTAGATACATCCATTGTCTCGTCAGCCAAGATTGAAAAGTAGTCTGTTTTTTTTATTTTTCTAACAATGCTTTCTTGGATAGTTGTAGAACTTATTTCGATTACTTCATTTTGTATTTCAGGGCTGAAATACCAAGAATTTTTCCAACAATTCAAAATGTGCATTTTTAAATGGTGATCACCAGAGTTGGCTTTGAACCTCAATAAAGCCCTGAACTTCCCATCTTTTTTCCCAGGTTTTTGAAGAGTCAGAGGTCTACTGTCATCATCTCTTCTCAAAGGAAGCTCATTTTCTCCACAAAAAAGAATTGTTTCTGTAATAGGTCTAAGAGCATTTCTATTTTCATCACGTTCTTTGGCACGTTGACTGTTTAACTGGGTTGCCACATCTTCAATGTTCCTTGGCATGACTTTAAGGAAATTATGTGCATTCAATATGCTCTTACAATGGTATTGAAGTTTGCTGTGGCTATCAAATTTTTCAATTGCGTTTTTCCAGCATCTAAATGGGCTGATAACAAGTGCTCCAGGATTTTCGTGGTTGCTTTTACCCATTGCACAGGCCTCATTATAAAATACAAAGCACACTTTGCAGTATGCACCATCTTCGGTTTTGGAGTATGCTAACCAAGGCCACGTATCTACCCAGCAGGGCTGAAATTTTAATTGTTTTTTATTGAGTTTCGTCGAAGGATACTTAAATGGGTGACTGGGTATTGTTTTGGTTGATAAAATATTCCTCCTCAAATTGTCATCCAATTTTCCATGCTCCTTTATGGTTGCCACGTCGAAAGTATCCGGTTGGAAACATAAGAAGTCACTAGAACCCTCTGATACCAGAATATCTTTTGACTGCGTTTGGCGTACAGACATCGCTATAGTTTTCGGTAACATAAGTGTCGAATGCAAGCCTGGCTCGAGCGGCGTATTTCCCGAAAGTATCTCATCACAGCTTTCAATGAGAATTGCTTCTGTAGACTCTTGCAGTTCTGATGATGAAGGATCCCCTAGAAAAAAAACATGAACTGCAAATATTTATGTATTGAGCACGATGCAATAAGGCCCGTTGCTTACTTTAGCTAGCTGGACTGGCTGGCTGGTTGACATTGTACGAGATGGCTTAGCTGATACATCCAGCACTCGATCTGTACAAACTAACTCAGCTCATATAGTTATTTGATCATGCTGTCAGTAAAGAAATAAGTTGTTTTTTGGCATTTGTGTTTGCTTGAAATATGTGAATTTTTGCACCCAGCCATCCAGCCAAAGTGAACAACGGGCTTAAAGTCTAGGCCTATTCGTACGATAGGAATAAGGTTTTGCAGTATGATTGTAAAGCGGGCCTTACACGATCAGTAATAATGACATTACCAGTAATGATATTTGCTGCGAAATTCCCCTCAATAGAGACCATCATTAATCTACAACCCTACACCATCATTTTTAATGTCATTACTTACCTTCAGTATAGCTGTGGTCCCTATTTAGATAAGACGTTTGAATAATGGATCCACGTGAAATTACTTGCGTAGCCATAATAATGGCATTAGCTACAAAAAAAAGAGTGACTCGTAAACGCTGGATGAAGAATTGGTTAAAGAAACTTGAACATTATTTTCATATTGTGTTATTGGATGAAATTCAAAACACTGAACCCGAAGATTATAGAAACTATTTCCGTATGGATGAAATAACCTTCGGCAAGCTGCTGAATTTAGTTACTCCGTCTCTGGTCCGAAAAGATACAAACATGAGAGAATGTTTGACAGTGAAGGAAAGACTAGCAGTTACACTGAGGTATCTTGCTACTGGGAGAAACTGTGAAGATCTCAAGTTTTCCGCAGTTATGTCACCATCGTCACTAAGTGCTGCTGTAATTGAGATATGTGAGGTGCTTATATATGTTTTGCAAGATTACTTGAAGGTAATTATTCTTCCATAATTTTCTAACTTTTGTAAGCTTCTTGTTTACTAGTAGTCAATTTCATTTAATTAAAATTTTACTAAAAAAGTCAGGATATAATTGGTTTGTAGTGTTCTTCGAAGTTCCATCATGGAAGTGTAAAGTTAATATAAATAGTACTAAACATCATAGTATTAATCAAAGGAATTTTTAATTCTAATAAAACAGAAGCAAAACTATAACATAAACTTTCTTCAAATTCATTCAAAATTACCCCCATCATTAATTAATCAAACGAATTTTCAATTCTTATAAAATAGAAACAAAACTTTAACGTATGTAACTTTCTTCAAATTCATTCAAAATTAGTGTAATAATTAATCAGGTTGATGTGTTCTTCGGAGTTAGTTTCCAGCTGTTGTGCCGATGCGCTATAAGTGGGAGTATCCGCTGGTGAGACAACTGATGAACTCATGTGTGAGAACCCTTCACAGTTGATCTGGAAAGAATGTCTATTTAAAGTACCCTGACTGGCCTCAAAGAGTACATCGTTAATAGCTTTCTCCGCTAACGCTCTTTGCTGGGGTTCTAGTTGTAATAGCTTTTCACCCCAAGCTTTGGCGATAATTGGGGTTTTGGTTCTTCACAGACTTTCGAAGAATTCTCCAAGTACGCACACGCTTTTTGTAAAAGCTCATTTTGTCGAGCAACAGGACCACTTAGTCTTGATTTTTTGGTTATGGGCTGGAGAGGCTTCGCTGATGCAATGTTGATTGATGACCGTGATGCAGTAGGTGTTGCCTGCAATGCCGAGGGATTTTCATTTTCTTTGTCCTCATTCTCTTCATCGTTTTGGCTCTGAAAAAAATACATTTTACTCTTCATTTTATAATATTACAAAATTTTGCTTCTATTTCTCATATTACAGTTTCCAAAAACATCTGAAGATCAGCTCAAGCTCAAGAATTTGGAAACAAACATCAATTTTTCAACGCACTTGGAGCACTTGATGGCAAACATGTTGCTATTAGGAAACCGGCCAATTCAGGATCTCTGTACTACAATTACAAAGGGTTGTTTAGCATTGTGTTACTGGCATTAGTGAATGCAAAAAAGGAAATCATCATGGTTGATGCTGGGATGAATGGACGAATATCAGATGGAGGTGTTTTGTACTACTCAACATTTGGATCCATTTTGCAACAAGACGGTTTAAATACACCAGAAAAATCATCACTACCTAATACTTCTGAACGTTTCCCATACATTTTTGTAGCTGATGAAGCGTTGGCATTACGTTCTAACTTGATGAAGCCCTATTCTGAAAAAAACACTAACTCCAGATCGGCTTGAATTCAACAAAAGGTTGTCAAGAGCTCGTGTGGTTGTGGAAAATGCTTTTGGAATTTTAGCTACCAGATTTGGAGTTTTTCAAAGCTAATAAATTTAGAACCGCAGAAGGCATCAACAGTTACAATGGCATGTTGCTACTTGCACAATTTTCTGGCAAAGGAATCCAAACAATCATATTTTGCCACCAGTACATCAGAAATACCCGAATATGAGCTTCTTAGTTTGCAAAGCACTCTCAACAGAAATTGTGGCTTAGATGCCAAAACTACCAGAGAGCGTTTCTGTACTTGTTATAACAACGAGGGTAAATCATAGATACTTCATATTGTCCATTTTCAAGGCAAACCAAAAACCGACAATAACGAATAATATCTACATATTTTATAAGTGCTATTGAACTATTGTGTTATTTAAAATATGGAATAATAATGATTTGGTCAATTCTAAATACTGTTTTTAAAGATTAATTTTTAATATCAATATTGTTTAAATTTAGAGTGCGAAGTTGACGATTAAGTTTTCTTATTGTATAATAATGTAATATGTTTGATTAGCTTTATGTTCTTTTAAATTTTATAACGATTTCATCAATAAAGCGCATTTGAATTAAAAAAATGTACAAGTTTGTTATATGAATTAGAAACCAAAAAACAGGAATAGTTATTACTTACTTGCTGTTTCCCCAGATCAATATTGGCCGGTTGCTCGAACTTATTTAAAAATTGTAAAGCGTGAAATACCCATGACGTTGGCGAATAAATTTCATCGGCACCGGTCCCTGACCTCTCGGAATTTTCAATTTTTTTTAGTTCTTTCCTAAAGTTGCTTCGGAGCGTATTAATTTTCCGTCTAACGTCCGCTCTAGATGCTCCTGGCTTCGATTTCACGTAAATAGCGAGAAGTTTGTCTAGTGCCGTGTTTCTTATCGATTTGCTAATGTACTTTGGATCCGTGGGATTCCACAACTCAGGTAGTCCCTCATATGTTTCAATGAAAGCTTGGAGCACGACATCGTTATTCACTTTTTCAATATTATCACTGCTTATTTCACAGATTTCGTGAGCTGTTGTTGACATCTTGGCTGCATGTAATGCACTGAGTAATGACGCAGCACACCGTACACTATCAGTATTAATGACAGTATCTCCTCCGGCTTCAGTAATGATGTGCTGAGATCAGAATATCCGGATTCGCATCATTATTGCCCTTCATTCCAATATTGTCAACCTTAGACGATCATTATTAATGTCATTCTGATAAGATAATGTCATTATTACTGATCATGTAAGGCCCGCTTAACATTTGTCTATATTGCGATACATACACGTGAAATATGTGTAAATGATCTAGTAAGTAACAAGTTGAAGTAGCAGGAGGATGCTCCTGCCAGAAGCGTATTGTAAAACAATTCTTAAATCAAACAATATATCCTGCATATCAAAACTTGACTAATATACAGATTCCATAAATTGAGCCCGAAAAATTATTATGGTTATTATGATTTTAAACTCGCCACTATTTTGTTTCAAGTGTTTTGACCCCGTCGCTTGATTAGTTATGATAACACATGAATATTACAAACCATTTCTAAAATTTTTAATAAAATTCCTACATATTTGTAGTGTCTAGGTCCGTTGCAAACGCGTATCTCCCTAGTATCACATGTTTATGTTGTTGTTATTGTTAGATATTCAATCGGCTGTAACTTAGCTGTTTATTTCCCCTTCCGCTGCACCCCTCAAAGCAAAATTTATCATTTTAAGACCTGTTTTGAAAAGTTCTCATTAAGACCTTTCATTTGATACCCATATTGCCTACATGCGATGAAAACTTTTTTTTCAGGGGCATTTCCCCTATATGGGGAGGCCCCCCTAAAAGACCTTATAAATGTTTTTCGTGTTGAAACTTTGAAGAGGGCGTCACTTTGCACCTACTTACAAAATCTTATGTTTCTAACTTATGTAGTTTGCGAGAAAAAGTGGTGTGACACACGGACGGACGGAAAGACAGGACGCGATTTTAGTAGGGTATTTTAAAATGATTTTACGAGGAGGTGGGTCCTCACGAGTACAAGGCAACAAAAGGTCACAAATCGAAATCCACATAACTGTGTTAGTAATAATATGATTTGTGAATTTTATATTTTGTTTCATAAAACCATAACGGTACCCTTAAACTTCTTGAAATTACCCAAACATGTGCACCAAGACATTTGCCTTATGCACTGAAAATTCCATTAAAAGCAGATTATAAACAATTGAGATGTAGCCATTTGGTTTATAAGAATTACAACGACAAAATCACTTGCTGATATTTATCTGTACAATTGTAGTTACTTCAACACAGCCTCGGCACTACAATTTTCTTCAGATTTGCATTCAAAATTTTGGGGGTAAAGTTTAAACTGAATATGCTGATTAACAGAGCATTTAACGAAATTATTTAAGCTTAAACGAAATGGTGGCTATTTTGTGTTGAACGGATTTATTGATTTTTCTAAAATAATTCAGCAATTTCCTCTGCGACGATTGGATGTATGATTGTGTTTAATCCTAAGATAGTTACAAAGCTCTTTTGACAAGAACGTAGGTCTGTCTACCCGACTGGATATTCTATAAAACTTTTCGGGGGGGGTCCAGACCCCACGGACCCCCCCCCCCTGGCTACGTCACTGATTTGCTTCCATTTTTTTGTACATGGCCCACCCATTGCTACTTGTGTTCCCTTACGCTAACGACACACATTTTTGGTACATTTTGCCTTCCCCTGGACCGCCCAATTCATAAAATGACTTTTTTATTTCAGATTCTAAAAGTCTTTGATTTGATACCCCACTCAACTACTTTTGATTAAAAAATTTTTTTAAGAGCTCATTCGTTATTAGGGGGGACCCCCCTTAAACATTTTTAAAATTTTTGGTAAGACCTAAACTTTTGAGAGACCATCACTTCTAACCTTTTCACAAAGTTTGAGCATTCTAACTTCTACAGTTTCTGAGGAAACTTGCTGTGACGCATGAACAGACGGACAGAAAGGTCGCAAAACTAGTAGGTCTTTCTGAAAACATTTTTACAAAGGCCTAAAAATGCTTCATTGGCATTTAGGATAGATCGTCCCAAAATATTGGCATCATCATCATATGATACCAATTATGTGGACTTGAACATTAATGTACCAGATATTTCAGCTGATGTATTTTTTATTCTGAAGGTGTCTGTTAGTCCGCCGTTTACCTTGACCTAAGGATCGTATTTAGCGTCCTGACTTTGTCCGTGCGGACTACTTTTATTGGGGCGCCAACGCCAAGCATTATTTTTTACAGCGTATTTTTGTTGCCACTGTCAAATTCTCGCCTCAAGTCCACAAAGAGTTGGTGCTTGTCAATATTATATTTTCAGTCCTTTTAGACTAATTGTTTAACTGAGAATGCTCGATCAATTGTTGGCCATCTTCTTTGAAAGCCTCCCCAATACTCTCCTATAATACTGTTCTTTCAGAGTACAGCTTCAAATTTCTTTCTATGATTTTGGAAAGCACTTTACATAGCGTATATAGCAAAGTAACGCCTCTTTGATTTTCTTACCTTAACAAGTCTCCCTCTTATGTAAATTTCTGGACAGAAATTTACTTATTGGGGATAGTACCTTATATATATATATATATATATGTATATATATATATATATATATATATATATATATATATATATATATATATATATATATATATACAGATATATATATATATATATATATATATATATATATATATATATATATATATATATATATATGTATATAACTCCGGCGTAGACGGTCCCAAGCCCGTTTGAGAAAGTAGGAGGGAACCCCTTGTTTCCCCAACCCACAGCATCCATGATTCCTCATCCCAAACCCCCCAATTCAATGGGTAGTAAATGCTCTCGGGGTCGCACATTGGGCTTACTGGTTCCCCAATAATGTGACATTAAATGCCGAGAAATGTTAATAACTGTAAGTACATCTCAGCCCTGCTACTAAATCCTACATACATCTCCTTTGTGGGGACGTAAGAGGGTGAAGGCGAGTCTTTCGCGCCTGATAATGGAACCGAAGTAATAACCATGACACCGGAATGGAGGTTGGGCAACAGGCTAGCTCTTCGTTACGAAACCTACAGAAGGGCCTCGGAATCGATTGGACTCCCAGCAACAAAATCGCAATCGTAAAATGAACTATGGCGTTGGATCCTGGAATATCAGATCACACAATTACCCAGGCGATGTTAAGGACCTTTAACAACAGGCCAGTCAATATAAATTAAAAATACTGGCAATGCACGAAACGAACTGGACTGGAAATGATATTCATGACATAAGATTGCACACGATATTCATATGTGAAAAACCTATTGAAACATGAGAATTCGAAGTAGTCTTTATTGTGGGTAGGGAACTCAAATTGCAAATTATTGATTTTAAGGCAGCAAAATCCTTCAAAATTTGGCTGATAAGCTCACACGACTCGACCGAAGAAAAGGACGAAGAAACGAGAGAACAGTTTCGCAATAACCTAGAGGGACTAGTCAACTGATTGCGTACAAACGACACAAAAATAATTCTGGCTGATTTCAATGGTAAAGTAGACAATAAGCTATCTCATCGGGGAATGACTTGAGGATATAGTCTCCACGATGAAACAAATGACAGCGGCCAGCGCCTGATAGGCTTTACATGTAACAGAAATCTAATTATACCTTCGACTTGCTTCCCATGTCGACACATTCAGAAAGTGATCTGGGTATCACCGGATAGCAAGACGCAAAACCAGATCCACTATGTTTTGATTCAACAACGTTGAGCTTCGAGCATACTTGACGTTCGTACATACCAAGAAGCCAATTGTAACTCATATCATTACTTGATAAAATTAACCTATTGATGTCGCATGTTAAAGGCAATTTCGGCAAAGCCCAGCCCTCTACACAAATTTGACATCGAAAGGCCCCAAACGGCGTCTGTGGCGAAAAATTTTTTGGAGAGCCTCGACAACCAGATGGCTGCCCTCTTCTGAGAGGCATCGCTAAGGACCAGCAATGAGCTCTGGATAGATGTGAAAGCGGCTATGAAGACGGTGGCAGAATAGACAGTTGGACATCAAGCCCGGCACAAGAGAAATGATTGATTTGATGACTAGGGTCAGAATGCGTTGGGCAAAAAGAATAGGTGTACAAAGAATACGTAGGTAGGAAAACCAGGAGGAAGAGAGAACACTACGAAAATTTCAGAACAGTAGCGAATACGAATACTAGAATTAAGAAAAGAAAATACTATGACGACCCATTGAAAAGTATAGAAGTAAGTCCAGTGAGCAACAACACAAGACAAGCATAAGAAGAAGTGAAAAGCCTGAAACATGGTTATCAGCCCAAAGCCACGCTTTGTCGTGATAACATCGGCAATATCATCGATAATGAAACCAAGATTAATGAAAGATGGGCATCATATTTCCAGAGCCTCTTTAATTCTTCCCACAGCTCCAGAACACTAGAGTCTATAGATTTCTGCGGTTAGCTTCTACTGGCCCCACCAGCTCAGGATGAAATTTGCTCTACCATTAAAGCCAAAAAGAATAATAAAGCGCCGGGCATTGATGAGATTCCAGTAGAACTTGTCAAATATGGTGGCTGCAGTGTGCAGAAAGCTATACACAAAGTCAACCCGTACATGTGGAACAGGAACATACTTGTATGCCAAAAGTGTGGAGCCAATCAATTATATTCCTTACCCACAAAAAAGGCAACAAGCTACAGTGCGAAAATTAAAGAGGCATATCACTACTTGGTACAGCATACAAAATATTTTTAAAAATCTTAAAAAATAAAATTGGATCATACGCCAATAGTATCATTGGGTAGTATCAAGGTGGTTTTAGAGCAGGTGGATCGACAATAGACTAATTGTCCACAGTCAAGCAGATACTTGATAAATGCTGGGAGTTCAACATAGATGGGCACCAAATTTTCAGTGACTTTAAGCAGGTATACGACAGCATTGATCGAAAGGTATTGTACCAAATAATGATTTGCTTTAGTATCCCAGCCAAATCAGTCCGTCTAATCAAAACTACATTGACGTCGACAGCCTCCCAAGACCGCATCAATATCCAAGTCGCTACCCTGATTGCTATTCAATTTTGCTTTGAAGTGCGTCATAAGGAAGCTACCTGTCGATACACGAGGAAAATTACTATTCAAGCCAAGCCAAGTAGTAGCCTATGCGGATGACATCAAAATTTTGTCACAGTCATTAACAACTGCCAAAGAATTCTTGACAGCGAAGCAAAGCTAGTAGGGCTACAAATCAATGAAAATAAAACAATGCTCATGAAGCAGTCAAGGAAAATCTCCCCAAGAACACAAAATGTCACGCTTGGAAAATTGAGTATCAAAGATGCGAGCAAATTTGTCTGTTTAGGCGGTAAAATGGTAATAAGCAGTAATGAAAGAGACGAAACATGCCACAGAATACAGCTCACAAATAAAATATTTTTTTCAGTTTTGACGATCTTGAAGACCAGCTGCATAAACGGGAAAATAAAGCTCCAAGTATGCGAATCTATGATAAGACCTGCGTTTTGCTATGCGTGTGAAAATGGGCTCCAACCCGAACTTCCGCAAACATATTGAACGCCTTTAGGTAACGGGCCCTGACGTGACTAATTGGAGCAAAACTATATGTGGACCAATGGAAAATTTGATACAACCATGAACTGCATGAAATTATTGACGATCCGAAGGTCTCAATGATTTTCAGACTGCAGAAGTTGCAATAGGCTGGCCAAATAAATCGTATGGTCGAACAACGGATACCCAAAAAGGTTTTTGTTGCGAGAACTGAAGGCTGAAGACCAGCGGGAAACCGAAGAAATACTGGCCTGAGTCAGTCAACGAATACATTTCAACGCTGCCGGCTTCCCAAATTCAAAGACGTAGTCAATGGATCGAGACAGTTGGAGGCGCTATTTGCATGAAGTGAAGGCCCGAGAAGAGCTGTAGTGCTAAGAAGAAGAAGAAGAATCAAATAGGCATCGATGAATTGTGCTTGAAGATGTCTTTGAATCAATTCAAATTTCTTCGTAGAATCTACGATTCCAAGATACCATGAAGTTTTTTACTATGAAATCCAAAAAAAAATTGGCATTTTCGTTATAATAGAAATATGGCTGAGGACACATGACAGGTTAAAGCACCCACTATATGCTAGTAAATGACACGATCGTGAGAAAGAATCCCTTAAGGCGTTGCAATAGCCATTCAAAATCCATCCGGTACTCCGCTCTCCCACTATTTTGAATTTTTTTCAGTAGAGAATTGAAGGCTTATATTAGACGATGTGTATGTAAAAATAAAAGTTGTTCATTTTCGTAGGACGAGACTCAGAAAAGGAAAAATTATTGAGTTCAAAAAGTGTCTAAAATGGTTTGAAAGGAAACATCAAAATTTTCGGTTGTGTGGTGAATTGAACGCTTCACAAGGCGATGAATTTGTTTTCAATCTCACTAGAGAAAATAATCAGTTTCCACACCACTCACATGACGGCTCCACCCTCGACGTTATCTTAAGCGATCAAAATGTCTGCCCTTTAAAGTTTGGTATCTATCAAGTACTATCAGGAATCCATTGCTACGAGCTCAGGCAATAATCCTACTTTAAAATGCAGGCGACTTAACGTTTTGGACGAGCATTAACAAAAATATAATATTATCTCCAGACAAGTTAGACTCACTTAACTCAAAAGAAACACTAAAAGGAAAAATTAATGAATTTAATAGTACCGTTTAGGGAGCTATAAATGTATATTTAAAACAAATAGAAGTCAAAAAAACTTTAAAATTGAGGAAAAGTATCATTAAAAATCTAGAGATAAAACTGAAAAAAAATTATTAGTACTTCTACAGAGGGAAAAAGGGACGAAGTAACAAAGGAAACCTTCTACAATCACTTGGGAAGACCGTTCGGCTAATTGCTTTCAAATTTTACAATGCAATTCTCGATAATTTTAACACTACGGTTAGCAATGACTGGAGGATAAAGCATTCACGATATAGCCTGATTGACTTCGCATGTAGTAGAAATTTAGTCATATATTTGACTTCCTTCCCTCATTGACGTATATGCATATACAGTGACGTAGGTATTATCGGGTAGTAGCACACAAATCGACCATGTTCTGATCCAACAGAGATCAGCCTAGAGCATATTTATTCCTCGTACATATCGAGGGGGTAACTGTAACTCAGATCATTAATTAATCAAATCAACATATCGATGTCGTATGTCAAAGGCGTAGTCGGTGAAGATCAGTCCTCTACAAAAATTTGACACCGAAAGACTCCAAACGTCAGTTTTGGCAAAAGAAATTCATGGAGACCTTCGGCAAACAGCTGGCACCCATTGTATCAGAACAACTCTGAAAAGAAATAACGAGCTTTAGGTGAAGGTAAAATGGTAGTTAAGACCATGGTGGAAGAGACAATCTGACATCAACCCCGCAACAAAAGAAATTATTGGTTTAATGATGAGTGCCAATTAGCGTTGGCTACAAAGATTCATGCATACAAATAATATTAAGGTAAGAGAAACAGGACAAAGAAAGAATATTGCGAAAATCTCAGAAGAGTAGTGAATAAGAACATTAGAAAATAATATGACAACCAATTGCAAAGAATTGGCGTAAGGCCAGCGAGTAATAACACAGAAAGTAGTGAAAAGTATGAAACGCGGTTATTAGCCCAATACCACGCTCTGCCATGATGATATTAGCGATTGATGAAAACACAATACAAGAAAAACGCACATCATATTTCAAGAACTTTCTAATTCCCCAGAAGAGTGGAGCCCATAAATATTCCCGGAGAGCTACCATTAGCCCCATCAAATCTGGATGAAGTTTGTTGCACCATCAAGGCCCAAAAGAATACTAAGCTGTCGAGTATTGATGAGATTCCGGTAGAGCTCGTCAAATATAATGCGACATAGCTGAAAACGATTGGTGTTCTGAAGACCATCCATAAAGTCATCCAGCACATTTGGCAACAAGAACAAAGTGGAGCCAATTAATTTTATTCCCCATCTACAAAAAACGTGACGAGTTACAGTGTGAGATTTAAAGAGGCAAATCACTACGAATATAAATAAAATGTTTTCATAATTCATAGAAAACCAAATCTGATCCTTCGCCAGCAGTATTATTGGGGAGTATCAAGGTGGCTTTAGAGGAGATAGATCAGCAATAGACGAATTGTCTACAGTCAAGCAAGTATTTGAGAAATGCCGCAAGTTTAACACAGATGTAGACCAAATTTTCATTTTTTTTTTGTAACTTACTGCACCAAATAGTGCTTTGCTTTAGTATCTCAGCCGAATAAGTCCGTCTTACCAATATGACAACGATGTCAGCAACCTTCTATGTCTGCATCAATAATGTATGCACCGATGCCTTTGACACAAATATCGGACTGAAAGAGGTGATCAGCTCATTGCTTTTCGATTTGGCTCTAAAATACGTCATAAAGATGCTACTTGTCGATAAAAGAGGTATGTTTTTATGTAAGAGGATGGTATCAACATTTTGTCGAAGAACTTTTCATTAAATTCAAGTGCAAAGCAAAACCAGCAGAGCTCTAATTAATGAGAATAAAACAATGCTCATGACTCAGCTAAATAAGAATACATAAAAAACCCAAAATACCACACTTGGCTAATACAATTTCGAAACAAGGGCAAATGTCGGCTTTTAAAGGCCAAAATAATGAGAACAAGTTAAGAATGAGACAAAATATGTGGAAAAATACAACTCGCATATAAAATATGTTATTCAGTTTTGAGGATCTTGAAAACCAGCTGCATATAAAGGAAAACAAAACTCCAAATATACAAATCTGTGATCAAAGTCAAAAGCGCTTTTTTGAATACTTCTTCTTCTTCTTAGCACTACAGCCTTCGGCCCTTCGCTTCCTGCAAACAGCGCCTCCAACTGTCTCGGTCCGTTGACCGCACTATCCAATTATTGAATACTAACCGTTATAAATTTTAAAAGAATATAAAACAAATTATAAAAAATAACAATAGAAAAACTTAATGGCCCAAATGGTTCTCTAAATTTATACGTTACAAGTTAAACAAATATTATCAAAAAAACTATAGTAAATTCAAGTTAATTAAGATTATTACAAAAATTATGATTTGATTGGAAAAAGGAGAAAAAAAAAATCTTATAATAAAAAAATTTATTACAATATTCCTAGCCTACGCGTTTCACCTTATCTCTAAGCCTAATAAAAATGAACATAACATATACCTAACCTGCCCCTAATTTTTAATCCAAATAAATGACAACACTAAATGTAGCAATAATGAGCTGAAACTCAAAAACAAAATAACGTAAACACAAAAACTGAAAATAAACACGAATAATTTAGACATTGTAATTCAGCCACCAATACCTAGATTACCCTGTCTCAGCTCGATCAGTTTCAACAAATCTTGCAAATGAGTATCTCCATTAGAACCGTTGGTCTCGTGAAATCAAATTTGGAGGATATTTTACCTTCTTTTCAGTGGCCCGTCGATATTTGTGATATATGACTGGGACGACGTCAGAATCAAAAACATATCGATTCATGTCCAAATACACCAATGCTTCTGGAGGAACGAAGCCAGTAGCAAGGTAAGTCGCAATATATCCGTCTGTCGGGTGGAACGGCTGTGAAATCCAAGGGTTTTCACTCACAGTTACAGTTCTTGCGATACGATTCCGAAGAAGTTTCAATATAAAGATATCGACTCTCATCACTTCAGCGGTTTGATAAATTCTTTTATTCGATATATAATACTTTCAGTCCATCTCAGGCTTTCTGTACAAACCAGTACACGCACGAAGACATTTCCTTTGGAAAACTCTTAATTTTTTAATAGTACTAGCACTCTGTTTGTACCAGATCTGGCATCCATATGTCAAAACTGGTCTAACCAGGGTATTGTAACAGATAACTTTGACCTTTTGATCAATGTATTTAGAATGGAAGAGTCTTTGTAGGTCCATGCCTACTTTTAGTGCCTTACTGAGCATGATTTTGACATGTTTAGTATAGTACAGATACTGATCGAGATGAGTACTGAGGTATCGAACACAGGATTTATGTGGAACCCGTTCTGAACTACCCTCGCCAGCCATGATGTGGAAATTCTTATAATTACGTTTCAGGTCTTGATTGACCCCCTGCAGCGTTGTCCGAAACAAAATTGTTTCACACTTCTGCGCATTGATTTTCATTCGCCAATCGTCAGTGTACAGCTGCACATAGTTGAACATTTTTCGAGATTGCTCTGAACTATTATTGCTTTTCGGTCTGCCGTATAGATGATCAGATCATCAGCAAACGCTACTAATGATCACGTTGGCGAGACGTTAAAATCGAAGCCGTTCAATAGCTTGCGAATGAATATTGAGAAGAGCAGAGGCGCAGTAACTGTTCCCTGCTGTGGACCATTCCAGACCTTGAATCCACGCATTGTTGTCAGATTTCCATCAGTTACAATAAACGATTTCCCGTATAACATATTGCACATCATGGCGACAAGGTGTCTGGGGAACTTATTCTGAAGGAGTTTAAAAACTAGTCCATCCAACCACACCGAATCGAAGGCTATCGATGAGATATGCTCCAACACATTCTCTGTTGTTTAGTTTCCAACAGACCAAATTGGCAATTCATCATCAACTCATATTCCTCAATGTAAGTATTTAATGTTCTGTTGAGTATCACTTCAAATACCTTGCTGATGTCTACAAATCTGTGATAAGACCTGTGCTATGCTATGGGTGTGAAACATAGACCCTAACTCAAGTATCCACAAACATATTGAACGTCCTTATGAGACCAGTCCTAGGACGAATAATCGTAACGGAGCTAGACGGGGACATAGATGAAACGCCCAGTAAACTGCTTTTAAAAAATTAAAAATCCAGCAACAATCGACCTGCTAGAAATATTGACATGTTGCAGTGTGCGCACTTCCATTTAACCAATGGTAAATCACGAAATTCAGGCAACTATTTCATCGTAGTCTGTTCCATCCCTTACACTGTCTTGTAGTCATATATTTGTCTGCATATCTGGTATTGCACCCATGGACTGACTGTTCTTACATATCTACCTGCTGCTAAGGCCACTCAAAAAATATAGGAGGGAAAGGCATAATAACTGCGAAGCAAAGTTTCATCTTTTATGCACGTATCTACTGTGCTCAGCACTGTCATTGGCAGAGACCCAACTAACTTTGTCTAATGTTCAACATGAAATAATTGTATGCTCTCGTCAAAAATTTGCCGAACCAAAAGATATACTCGTACAACATACGTTTGTATATGTGCACTACCACGCCGGCTCACCGTAGAAAACTTTCGAGTGTTTTTAACATCAAATTACCTTAATAACTCTCACTCTTTTTGCCCATGTAACAAAAACCCAGTAACTGAAAAGCATTTAATAATCAACATCCAAGCTTAAAGATTGTAACAGTTTGTGTTGATCTCCACATATAAAACTGTAGTCTTTTCGTTGAACATTTCCAACAGGTTTCCCACCCACCAACAAAGTTGTTCAACCTACTAATTTGCCATATAACATATCCAGAATTTTTGAAGAAATCAGCTTGAGTAGGGAGGGGACTACCATTATTATTATAGAGCTTAATAGTATCGAGAGAGAAGAATCAGAATCCTAGGGCCCTGCTTCAGTTTACAAATCAACTTATTACAGTTTGTTTATCGTATTTCTATTAAGTATTTTTTCCCATTTTCTTAGAAGTTTACTTCTTATTGCACTTTTGAGGTATATGGCATATGATTTCGTGTTTTTTTAAAAGCAGAAAAAACTTCTCTGAGTCCTAACAATATTTTTCTTTATTAAAAAATTCACTATGTAATTACTGAATATGCCGAAATGGATCTTTACTTTAACTATATTTGCTTTACATTAATATAATTTTTTTAATTGTACGACTACTTTTTTCGAAAACAACGTTATTACAACTTTGAAGCAACTTATTTTCGATAGCTTCAACACACTTTATCGTAACTTTCTTCGCGCGCTGTCACACGTATTGCTTTCATGTACTAAAGCTGAATCCATTTCAATATCCTTCATTATCTGCCAGTGGAGTAAATCTAATACAACTCGAATTCACATCCCCTATTCTGATATTATCTTGATTTAAGACCAGTGATATCATCTCGATTGAGGATCAGTGTTTGTTGTTTTTATATATTGTTAATGGTGATGATGTTATAATGGGCTCAAGACGCTTCGTAATATTTGCTTATTATGATGATTCAGAATTATTTTACAGGAAGACGTAAATGTTTTAATGTACTGCCGAGTGTTTGATTGACTGTGCTGATTTTGATGAGCTTCTGACACAACAGCAGAGTTTTATCTTTGATAAGAGTTCATACTGACCAGCCAAGTAAACAATTTTAAAGAAGAGTATGCTAGATTTAATCCAGTATGATTTGATGCGACTACTTACTTTTGCCAGCTTCCTCCTCTAATGCTTTAAACCTCGATCGGTTTGAGAAAGTACTCAAAATCTCTACTTTATTGTTGGGAGGTAAAGGCTCGTTATGCCTTGTGTATAGAGCTTCCAGGCACACAGGACATCTGGACTACCTGCTTAACACCTCTCCTGATAATCTGAGAACCTAGCCTGAAAAAATTTGACACATTAATTCGGGTTTAGCTTTGTTATACTACGCCGTAAGACATCTTTAAGTTGAGCGATCTCTCCTCTAGTGGGAGTAGAGGAAGAGAAAGGTGTTAGAAAAAAGGTGATTATCCAGCCCCGACGTCGTCAGCCGTTCTGAGCACTTTTTGTTTTCTAGGACTTCGCGAACATACTGTGCCTAATGGTTGGACTTGTCAACCAATGCAAGCGTCTCCCCGATTAAACTATCTGAGGAAAGCTCTCTTATTTCCTTGTAGGGATCTCGGCGTAGCCTATACTTTGCAAAAAATTGTAGCTATCAACTTCTTCTTTTGCAAAAAATTGTAGCTATCAACTTCTTCTCCTGCGCAAATCCTAATGTCGGGGGACCACGATTTACTAAACTTGTCTAAGTAAGACTGAAAATACGCATGACCGCTCAAGAACTTGGCTAGGTAGAAGTCAGTTTAATCGTGCGATCTATATAGTTACGGTCTTGGATCAGGAATAGGGCACGTAGAGCTTCCCAGGACTGCTGCCAATCATTGAGCGCGTGCCATCTCATCTCGCGGGCAGCTATCTCCTTTGCGTCTTCGTTTTAAGGAAGGTAGATAGTACGCCACTCTCTAGGAGTAGGACGATGAGTGTAATATCTGCGATGACTAGTAACACCGAATCATATAGTACCACAAAATCAGGGACAGTCAGATATAAAAATGCAATCCTTAGTGCTATTCTCCTCTGCATCAGTGCCAAGCATCTTTGGACAATGTCCTTGCTGCGATAGTTCCGCCATATTTCTGCTCCATAAAGTAGCATGAACTCTTCAGCCCTCATCAAAAGGCAACTTTTAGATGAGTTAAGCCTCCTTCATTAATCAAATGTTTACTCAAAGCCGATGCGTTTGAAGCAGCTTTACCAGCCATTACCCAGATTTGTTCAGTGAAGCTTATCTTTCAGTTGATTCGCAACCCCAAGTACTTAACTGATGGTCTCGATTCAACCTGTATTTCCCCAATACTGTCATCGTTGCTCTCAGCATCACCACTTTGGCTGGCTCCTGTGCTGGTCGGGACCCGTGAACAGCTCTCCAGTCTCTTACCCAGTGCATGAGCGTACTTTATCTAAGTTGCATCCAACTAAAAGGTAACTCTTAAAGAGTGCTATACAGTTGGCGCTACTTTTCAGGATGGAAGTATGCAGCTGTACCGAAATTAGTTGGCGCAGGTACAGAGACAAAGGGTGCTTCAAACTGAGCATGAATACCGAAAAGTCTCCAGGTAGGCAGTGCAAGGGATATCAAGAACCACACTCACCGTCTTCTTGCGAGAGGGCTTACAAATATCTACCTACGTGAAGCAAATAAGATAGTCATAATGGAGGAGAGACAACGCACCCTCTGCGATAGAAAACTGTCCTGGATAAGTGACACAAAGAGAAAATGGACTGCGCGTCTGATCCCTGAATTGAGGCAGAGGTTTGATAGAAAACATGGTGAAATTGACTTCTAATTGACCCAACTCTTGAGCGGACATGGATATGTTGTGTTTTACCTGCACAAAATTGTTAAGTCACAGTCTCCCGACTACGTGTCTTGCATAGAAGACGCAGATGATGTTACACATCTGTTGGCTGCAAAAAATAGAACAGGCTGCGTGGTGGTCTCTTCAATGATGTTAGAGTCTCTCCCTGGAGTTAAAAAATGTTTACATCTGTGGCCAAATGGATCTACATAACGTAATCAGGAAGCATCAAGAGTAGAGAGTCTCCTTTCTAGTAATCTTTTTGTCTCCCTTCCTTACCACTAGAAAGAAGAATACTGGATCCCAAAGATGTCTCTAGACAAAAAAAAATGGAGCTTAGTTTGAAATCATGTGCTGAACGATTCTAGGCTAGGCTCTCATAGCTGATAGAGGAGATGTCTAGTGGGTAGTCTATAGTGTAAATAGTCTTTGTCTCTCAACTATAAAAACGACCATCTACATGACCGGTTAGGCGTCACTCATCTGGCAGTACTAGTGTCAGTGACCCACCGTACGATATGTTTCACAAGTTTGAATCAAAGATAGATCTTTGAGCAACACTTGATGTGGCTTTCATCCTCCGATGGCTCTACATTGTATCATAAAGGAGGCTTCATCAAAAGCCACATAAGATATCCTCAAACTTGAAAAGAGGTTTTCAGTGCATCTAGAACCTCCATCCATCTAGCGGAGTTGAAGGGAATCTACATATGGCGTGTCACCGACAGAACCGCCAAACACTGGGCACGACTGTATGTTCCCGCTTTTTGAGCCGCATTCTACACCAATAGTGGAGCATCTTGCTCTAAAGTTTCTCTAGCACTTTGCATATTCAACTGGCACGCATTATAGGCGGTATACAGATGGTAACTCGGAATGTAACTTCCCTTTGATGATCAGTAATGACTTCACTACCATCGAAATTTTGGGAAAGCCCTTCCAGAGGCAACCGTTGAATGCACTGAGCAGCTAGACAGGATAATAGTCATAGAAGAGCTGCAAGGCAATGCGTTCCTTGCTTCCAACAATGGAACTGTTTTTTTTTTAGTTTCAGCCATATGGAGAGTGGGCATTTATCCACTGTTTTACCGCAGACCGTTTCAGCATGGACGCAAGGTGAAGAGTTGTCTATCTTGTTCGCTTGTGTGGGGCACCAAGCTTCTGCATAACTAACTTGTAGCCAATGGTCCACGAGTCCCTGTTCACTTTACCCGTTAGATGTTGTCCACAGCGAACTTCACTGCAGTTAATCATTTTATGAAGACATTTCCTGACCAAAGAATATGCTGCTACTTGGTTGCATGCCCCGTTCGGGTTCCGTGCCTATTGAGTTTTACTTCGGAGCTTATGACACCTCCTTTATCATTCAGCAATTTCTGTCAACCACCAGTACACTGGAGTCTTGCCGTGTAAGGATATCTAACAGAAGTACTGTAAGCAGACGTGATGATGGTCATATATGAGCTCACTACGTCTTGAGATGCTAGCGCTACAGTCTCCTGCAAAATCTTCAGCAGCGGCAAACTTGCCATGAGTACATCGACAAAGTCTCCATGTTCATCCTTGCAATGTTTCACCCAAACATACTGCTAAACTCTGGCTTCTGGCCATCGGGTATTCTAGTGAAGCACTTTGAATGTTGTCCACGAAAAATTTTCGTGCATGTAATGAATTCCAGTAAGAAATCATAACTTTGATATGTCTAATAATGGATAAACCTCTTTTATCAAAACGTTGAAAATACCAGAACAAAGCTCGACTCTCTAAAACTTGCCTTCATTCTTTCTAATTATCGTATTATATATTAAACTGAGACCTTGCTTACAGATAAGATACAACATAATGAAATTTTCCTTCACCAAATGAATTTCAGACGCGATCGGAACCGATCTATCACTGGAAACCAGGATGGAGGAGGTATGGATATAGCGCCCAATTGAACTCTGCATAGTATTGTTTATGATGCTTTCTCCCCGTGTCTCAAGTAGAGGATATCACAGTTCGAATCTCCCTATATAACTCATACTTAAATGTCTTTTGTATTTGCGTCCCTTTGAGTTCTTCTTTGTATACATTTGAATCTCTTTTTATAGAGTTATTCAACTATATAATCAACAACAAACTGCCGGCTGACTTCCTAATCTGTGGAGATTTTAATTTACTTTGTATCTTCTGGAACACTGATGCTAAGTTTATTGTGACTTTGAATGACTTTTCCAGCATCTTATCCTCATTCTTATCCACCTGCAGCCTTACCCAACTGAACTACGTAATGACCGCTTCTAGCCGCATTCTTTACCTTATCATCTCCAACAAACCTGTGGTATTAGATCCTGAGCGTTCTGTTGTGGACCCATTAGCCAAACTGAACCCACACCATCAACTCTAAGAAATGCGGTTAGTTAGGTGCACTCCACATCCGCAACCAGAAGTAGATGTACTCCGTTTCAACTTTTTCAAGGAAAACTACAATGGTTGGTGTTACAGTTTACGATTGTCGATTGGCATGCTAACCTAGATCCAGATGATACTAACCTTGCTTCACAGCAGTTCTACTCAGTCCTTAATGTGATCATTCTACTTCATACACCAACCACTCATCCTTCTAAACCGAACCATCCCCCGTGATTGACTAGAGAAGCTGCTGATGCATTGGCCATAAAAAACTTATCCTACAAATGTTACCTACGTTCAAGCTCAGATCAGGACCTCTCCAGATACCGTTGTGAAAGCTGGAAGATTTTGTTATCAAAGACTCATTGAAGCCTCTTTTACAATTAATCCCAAACCCTTGTGGTCATACATAAATTTCGTAACAAACCTTCATCAAGCCATTAACTCACTATTGCACGAAACCCATGCACCCTTAAATGCTTAAGCCATATTTAATATATTTGCTGACTGTTTTCGTCCGTTTACAGCTCCCTTACTCCTACGACGGTTTTTCAATCCTATCAATCCTCTTCCACTTTACTAATCAACTTGTCTACAGGTTCAACGGAAGTGGCAAAGGTTACTTATTTATCAAACGCTTTCTGAATCATTATGTATTCTTCATGCCCATATTTCCTATTTTAGTTTTACAACTAGCACTATTCCAGATGTGGGGAAGCACACTCATATAATCCCTGAACGTATTGTCTATCGCAATCTCTGTAATACATTGTAGTTTGACCAGGCCATAAATCAACACGACGGTCTAAAGTTACTTACCAGAGTGAATTTACCAGACTAAGTGCCCACACAGGTGACCCAGTTAATGTGGTAGGCGTTCAATCAAGGAGATCACAGCGTCCTCGTTGCCAAGCTCCACCAATTTGCTATTCGGGGAAAATTACTATTGTAGATCACCTCTTTTCTCTTCCAACGTTCCTGCAAAATTATTTGCAATGGTTGCAGCTCGTACCCCTTTTTCCCTACCTTGGAAGTACCCCAGAGATCAATTTTAAGTCCTCTCTTGTTCAATCTCTTTATAAACGACCTCCTGGCTAATTTCGTGTCCAACACTCTATTATATGCGGACGATCTAAAAATATTCGGAGTGATAAACTCAACCCAGGACCTTCTCTAATAAAAATAATCCCATAACTTTCTCATTCACGATCAATAGCTCTCGTCTCACATCGGTTAGTAGTTTCAAGGACCTAGTTGATACATTTAATCTCCATTTGAAATTTGAGGGCGACGTCCTTGAATTAACAAAGAGAGCCTCTTGAACCGCAGGCTTTGTTTTGCGTTGCTCTCATGCATTTTTCACTGTCCAAAGCTGTTTACGGGTTTTTATCATACTTGTTTATCCGATCCTTGAGGTTTTTTCATCAGATCTGGTCTCCTCATCAAAATTATTTCGTAATGGTAGTTGAATTTATTCAGTGTGGGTTTTCCCGCACACTTTTCTACAAAAACAATATCCCATATTGCACTTGCGACGCTCGCCTAAATCTTCTAGGACTGTCTTCGCTCTAAGTGAGAAGACAATTTATTTACAAGTGCTTCGTGTTCAAATTTAATTGACATACTCGTATAGTGCATATTTTTTACAAGTTTCATAAAAATCTAGCCATAATCAGCTAAGTTATTGACGTTTGAAAATTTGTCAATTGCACCAACTATTGCACGTGATACTGTGTTAATGCACGTTGAAAAGGGCCCAAACACTACAGATGCGTAAGGATTTAGATGAAAATTTTAGAGACGTTTTGTAACATTGATATGTTATCATGCCTACTCAAACATGAGCTAATAATAAAGTGGCGCCAAATCAAAATACTCGTACAAAGTAACCATATATTAGTTTTCCAAGCTCAATTTACAAATTTATGTATGAGCCAAGTTTTGATATTCAGAAGACGTTGTTTGAACTTCAAGTTGTTTTGCAATATCCTTCTTACAGAAGCACTCTCCTGCCACTTTTACTTATTAAGTTTGTAGGGCGTGTCTTGTGCTTGCAATCAAACGAAAATACCTGAAGTCTGCGGTAAAGTTCTGGGTTGACGAATTTTTTTTCGCAATTGTAAGAGACAGCTTTCTCATCAGGAAGTTTCTTAAACTTGGACAGCTTACAATATCTTCTGTCCAATTAGTGAATGCAAGAAAGAGGGCAAAATGTTTTTTCAGCTTTTATTTGAACGCCCGGCCGGTGCAAGGAAAAAAATGCCGTCTTCCGGCTCGTACTTCTTTACCGACCTAGCCAAAGTACCATCTCACGGTATATCTCATAATTAAAAAGTCGTATTCATTTAATTGCGATTTAACAATATGCCCTTGTGTGCCAAAATGAGACCTCACATTAGTGTGTCAGTGGAGGCTGCTGTTAAACCAACTTGCCTACCTAATAGAAGAGAGAATTTGAATTGTTTTTGCACCTTAAAAATATTTTAGTCATAAATGATTCTCCATCTTTTGTGATTTAAAAGAAAAATGTTCTGTTTAGCAGAAGATTGCAAAGAAAATTCAATATATATGTAGTACGCTAGTTATTTTCTCTAAAATATCGGTTAATCTTTCTGTAAGTCATAGTACAAGGTGTTTTCCAAAATAAACGAAACTTTTGTCATAAAAATTTTTTGGTAGTACCATCTGTATATGCGTTGGAAAGTTACATCCCTCCCTATCTTCCAGTGAAAGTTTGGTGACATTCAGTTCGGTGGAGCGAAGTTATTGCATCTAAAGTGACAGTATGTTTGTGTCATTGGTAAAAAAAGGAGTTTTGAACAAAGAGCTAACATGAAATTTTGTTTCAAAATCGCTCAAACGTTTACCGAATCATTTGAATTGATGAAAAAAGTTTATGGCGATGAATGTCTATCTTGTACCAGAGCACATGAGGAATTTACACGTTTCAGAGATGGTTGTGAGGACACAAATGACGATGAACATACGAGCCGCCCAAAATTAGTGATCACCGAAAACTCCATCGACATTGTGCGTGAATTTATCAAAGATGAGCCGAAATCATCGTTGAAATTCATGAAATCGGAGTTAAATATCTCGAAAAAATCGATTGCTCACATTTTAACGGATCATTTGGGCTTACGAAAGATCTGTGCACGTTTTTTTCCAAAATAAACGAGACTTTTGTCATAAAAATCCATTCTTGTGACTGATTTTTTTGACTAGAAATCGCATTTTAACTGTCGATCACTCACCGTATTCACCTGATATGGCTCTCTGCGACTTCTGCCTATTCGGAAAATTGCATTTGCCCATGAAAGGAAAACACTTTGCGTCCGTAGAGGGTATCCAAAAGGCTTGTACTGACATCCCGAAGAACATTCCGGTCAATGACTTGAAACACTTTCAAAAACAGTGTATCGAGGCCGGAGGAGACTATTTTGAATAAATAAGCTCGAATTTATCAGAACAAAGCTCCTGTCGTTTATATTTTAGCTCAGTCTCGTTTATATTGGAACGCACCTTGTATAGTAATTAGAGTGCTATTGCGCTGCAAATTCCCCTATAGAAATTTGATTCGGCGATATTGATGAGGTATGCCAGTTGTGATTGATATATAGTATTTGAGTGGGTATTAATGTGTTCGTAAAGGACTGCAGCGCTGGTCTGCTGCCTCAGAAAGACGAATTAATGCTACGCTGGAAATGGCCTTATATGGGAACGCATAAGTGCGATGGCAAGCTAACTTTGTGGTGTCGTGGGGCAGATTCTTTTCCCACAGCACAAGGACCTTCTACAAAATATTTTCGTACTCACGAATGGCGGGTCCCATACCCATTTGTAGGGCTAACATGTTTGTTCTAC
Organism: Odontomyia ornata; assembly: GCA_963969285.1. Classification (NCBI taxonomy): domain Eukaryota; kingdom Metazoa; phylum Arthropoda; class Insecta; order Diptera; family Stratiomyidae; genus Odontomyia; species Odontomyia ornata. The sequence goes on from OZ017739.1 coordinate 313,085,756, forward strand.
TTAATTCCTAAAACTAATAGTTCAAAAAATTTTATTTGTAAATTCATTAGGAAATTTTCATCCCTAGATTAATATCGTTAAAGGTAATTATGGTTTCACTCAATGAAGAGAATTAGAAATAATTTACTACGAAGCCCGGCCTGTTATAATAGATTCAAACTTGCGTTTAATAATTTTCATTATTAATATTTAACTACGTATAAAATAATCTGTGCTAGGCTTAACCAAACTAAGCCGTCAAAAGCAATAACTCACATAGTGTACAAAAATTAAATCATTTTAAACTCATTCAAATCAAACATACTAATCTACACTAAATAGCGTATAAAAGATAAAATTCAATTCCTATCGTTTATTTTGTGAAATATATTCAATTGTAATAAATGTTCTAAACTAACATTTTGCCAAACATATTTCCGTAATCCGATTGATTGTCGCGAATTGTCATATTCTAATATTAGCAAAGAAGCAAGAAATAATTTACAAAACTTTTCAAAAAACAATTAAAATTGTGCAAAATATAATCAGAAATACTATAGAGTTTTCTATTAGCGACGTAGCAATTTTGTATCCTTATCCTTAAACTTTTTTATGAACTGTCAATGTCAAAATATCAATTAAAGTCAACATTTTTAGCATGGGTAAGTTTGCGAACTAGCAACGCTTGAAAATTATTAAAAATTTCTATTGATTACTATTATCGAAAAGTCATCTTCAGCGATAAATCTCATTTCTGGCTCAATGGTTTTGTTAACAAACACAGTATGCATTATAGGTCAGCAACAAACCCACATGTGCTTCTTGAGACACCATTGCAATTACTATTTTGTGCGGTTTTATGCCGGAAGTGTGAGTAGGCCGTATTCGTGGATAAAAACGACCGTCATGTTACCGTTAATGGAGAGCGCTATCGTGTTATGTTGGAAGATTATTTGTGGCCAGAATTGGATGAACTTGATATCAACGATATGTGGTTTTTACAAGATGGTGCCACTAGCCACACCGCACGCCTCACAATCGATTTGTTGTATCCAAATTTTGTGACGAACACAATAGTTAAAAAGGTTTTCTTTCAGTAGATTAATAACACGATGTAGACTTCTTTGAATATCACAACCGTATGCTCTTCAAACGTAGTAATGCTCACTGCTACTTATTCTTCTGCTTTATATTCCATCAACAAACTGCTATTTCACTTTGATGTTTAATATGGTTCAGTGATCAGTTGGTAATAGTGCAAGAGGGTAGCTAATAAGACTAGACATGCGACTTAGCGCCGTGCCTTTCAAAACGACGAATCGATATTGGAAACAGGTCGAACTAGCTTTAGTTTTGCCCAAAACGGCACGTATTATCCCTTTGATTCTGTTTAATTTTATTGCCTTATGCAAACGGAAAATCAATGGGCTAATGATCGCACTCAATTTTTGTTTCAAAAATCCACACAAAAATCACACAGTATCTAAGGACTCATTTATTTTTATTTTTTCACTCTGTTTCTCAAATATCTTTTAACTTTGCCTCTTACTGTCTCACTATCTGACTTAATAATCACTTATATTTTCTATCATATTAATCCAAGCGTAATTTTAACTCGAATTTATATAAGTTGCAGCACGAAGTTGTTTATTTGAAAAAGAGACCACAGCGGAGAATGGGGAATTCTGAAAATTGACATGAAGCAAGATTCACTTGGTTGCAAGACAGTCTTGAGTACCTTCAAAAAGTCGATCAAAATGCAACCATGTGGTCAGAATTTGAGAAACTAAATGGCAATATTACAGTTTGCACATATAGTTGAAGAGTTATGAACAAGCTGCAAAATTTCTGACGATCTTTATATCCTAGAGTTGGACGTTTACGAGAGGAGAAATTCATAAATAAAGTTTCTCTTGGCATACACATGAATACTTGTTACGGGGTAACGCCATGTAGGTTACATTCGCGACGACCACGAAGGGATCTTGGCATGAGTTTACGTAATCAGCCACGAATAAACGCAAACCCCACGAGCAGAAAGTGTAAAGTAACGTACTCCAAAAATGTCTTTGGTATTATAAATTGGTACTAGTTTAACTCAACAAATTCATCAAGTTCAACAACATGCACGGCACCAAACCCAATCATCTCTATATCATCAATCTACAACCACAACAATTTTGCAAGCGGCACAACCTGGACAAGTAATCGTTAGTGAGGATTTTTTTTGGAGCATACAACCTTTAGCTCCAATTCAGATGCTGCGGGCAGCGCAAATGTGATAAATTTAACAGCCAATGATTTAATGAATCAACATCAAATTCTGAAACTGGTGAGCGACGGTAATCGCGGGAATATATTCATCGATTCATTATCGAATGGAGGCCACGCACATGGAAATCCGAAGTTAGTCATTGGCAATGTAGCTGTCCTAGCGAAACGATCCCCCGGAGGTAGTCGCCCGACATTTAATTTCCTGAGTGCAAACGGAATATCATATTTGACCACAGCAATTAGACTCGACAATGGAATAATAAGCCGACTCTGAAAGTTTCAACTTGACTCGCATGTAGATAGTCTTACAAACCCAAACAATCATTCATTCATCTTTTAAAAAAAAAATGGCTTCGTTTGGTAATGCATATAAACGAATACTCGCAATTATGCACTAAAACGAATACTCGCAATTATGTACGAAAACGATCGCACAATTTTATGTTCGAATTGTGTAAAATCGCATAAAACATCCAGAAAGCGAATGAATTACAACTGGAATATAATTAGCTAAGAAAATAGTACACGAACGTTACGATAAAGGCTTTATAACACAAAAAAAAGGAGAAAATGAAACCAAAGATTAACAATTCCCGGATTCTATTGCTAATGAAATTAATAGATCGGCGAATTGTTTCAAGCGAACATGATTAGAGTAAATTCAAATACAATGAATTAAAAAGAATAATCAACATTAATAAAGTGCCGAATATCATAGAGTATTGAAAATCGAGTGCGAATGGTCAACGGTGGAATTGAAACAATACTAAACAACTCCGTACATCTGATCAGGAGTGAGATTCCATGAACACGCAAAAGCGTCGATTCAAGTGGTGGGAAACTACCTTGCCGACCACACGCCGGGGAATTTTTAAGGTCTTCAACCTCCCCCGAATACGCCGTTGGCTGACAAGCTAATAAAAGGGGGCTGGAAGGGTGTCCCGCGCTTCTTGTTGGCGAAACGTTTTCACGGTAAAGGGTGGCTAGTGGATACACGGTGCTACGAGCGAGCGGAGAAAGATTCATCAGGTAGATTGGCAGTATCTGGCGGTTCTACAGTAGAAATCGGATAAGAAATCAATCATCTGGGGATCCCCACATCAGCGGAATAATCATCGTAAGTGTTGGCCAACCATTCTTTCTTTTCTCGTTTTCTTTTATAATAGATATATTTTGTATTGGATTTTTAAAGTTATATTTGCGTACGCAGTGTTAATAGATTCATCTGTGTCATTTCATCAAAAAAAAAAGAATTATAATAGTAAACTCAGTTCGGGTGTTTCATTTAATTTGATTAGTGAATTTTTTTTCCAACTTGTAAACTTTCTGCTCGTCAGCGGGAAGATATTTTTTTGTTTCCCAAGAAGGGAATTGACTAGCATCGTCTTGGAGTCGCGGGATTGCCAAGCACCCGCCGTGGTCAGCTCGCGATATAAGTTAGTTCCGGGCGTATCCAGCGTTTTCTGTTTCTCAGGTGTTGTAGGGATTGATATTGGTAGAAAAGGTTTTGGAATAGGTGGAATTTTCATTCATTGTTCTCCGGGGAGCCGCAATCTCGTTCGGCGGCTCCAATCGGGCTCAAAGGGCGAACGAGTGGCGCCTGCGCCGTCTCCGACGGAGCTATCCGGGGCCGAGGAGAGCCTGACCGGAGCACCCCAAGTTAACGCGGTAATATTTGGCGCCCAACGTGGGGGTAGAGGAGAAAATGTCTGGGTGGACTTACCGCCTCAAAGATGCCAAGGGCAAAGATGCGGGTACCTGGCACGTGAAAGACTTGAAGTCCTACCAGTCCTAGGGAGCTACAAGAAGGAGACCCACTTTCAGTGGGGAGTGCATCAAAATAAATCGGATAATAACTTCCCTTGTTTAATAGTTAGCGAGTAAACTAGTTGTTAGGTTGCACGTTTTTCTAGCAATGAGGAATGGTGAAGGGTAGTTTTGAATGGTGGCGGTCACTAGAAGATAAGACGAATTAAATTAAAGTGGTGGTGGTAGTATACATTCAAGCTGGTGGTGGGAGTTATAGTTTTAACGTTTAAAGCTAAGGCCATAGATTTAGGAAGTTGCCTTGAGCGGTTAGATTTAAGTTGGCAGTTGTCGCTAATCATGAATAATACCGTACGAGAAATGACGGTCGCAAAGAAATTATTAATCAAAGAGGACGTCGCGATGTAAATCGTTATCTTTTTTTTGTTTATTTTTTTTGGTTTCTACTCATACGCCGAATCGACGGGATGACCGCGTGAGTACCGTGCGTAAGGTTTTTACTTCATGTTGCTGGCGTTCTTCCTTTCCTTCTTGTTCCTTCCTTATATTTTGCTTCCTTATCTTCACTTCGTGTACCTTGTTTTATTCACTTGTTCATTCATTCAGCTTCATTAGGTGCGCATTTCCTCCTAATGGTTTTTCATTCCTTTTTATTTCCTTCGTTTTGAAGTTTTCCTTTTCCTCCTGACGTAGGGAATTGGTTTCCCGAGCAAAAGAAAAAAAAATTCAATTATTAGCGGTAATATTTGGCGCCCAACGTGTTGAAGTAAAAGTGAGTAAAAGTTAGTGAAAGTGAATAAAGTGATGGTGAACAAGTAATAAATTTGCGCAAAAGAAAGTGAAATTTAGTGGGATCAGTGAGAAAGTTTGCATTTGCGGGTGTGTGAAATTGAGTGAAATTGGTGCGAAATTTATATTAGCGGTTGTGTGAAATTTAGTGGAATCAGTGAGAAAGTTTGCATTTGCGGGTGTGTGAAATTGAGTGAAATTGGCGCGAAATTTATATTAGCGGTTGTGTGAAATTTAGTGGAATTAGTGGGAAAGTTTGCATTTGCGGGTGTGTGAAATTTAGTAAAAATTGGTGCGGAATTTATTTAGCGGGTGTGTGGAATATGTTTGTAGTGTGTGGTTTAAATGCCAAGTGTGAGTTGATGGGTGATTGTTGAGGTGATGAATGTGATGTGATTTTGTAGATTTGATGTGCACTTGCTGATGCGGGTGTTATCCAAATAGTGTGAGATTGTGTGCTGGCTTAAAGGGCGGTTAATAATTGGGAAAAGCGTTTCCAGAAGAGTGAATGAAAGTGTGTTTAAGTGTGAATGTGTCAAATTTTCCATGTTGTGTGTATTGTGAAAAATTTCCCGCGATTCTATACAAATAAAACTTATAATTTGGAAATTTTTCAATAATAAACAATTATTTTTTTTTATCTTATATAAACATCATAAATAAATTATAAATTAGGAAACATATATTCATTCAAACAATGGGGAAAACGTCGAAGATGTTGGTGGACAGACTCTCTAGGGACGAGTTAATTTACGAGCTGGCAATTCGCGGACAGAAGGAGGGAACAGTGGATGAAATGCGCAAGGCTCTTCGTGCAGCCCTACAAGCAGAGGTAACATTGAATACGAGCATGGTTTGGGCCAGGAGCTACCCTTTTACGGCAGAGGAAGATATTGAGGCAGTGAGAGAAAAAACAAGGGAAATCCGGGCGCTTGCAGAGAAGTTCGAGGGAAATAGGGAGTGTAATGAATTTATCAAGATAAAGTCAAAGATCGAGTTTGGCTTGCGCAGAATCGACAACATTTCATCAGGAGATGCGGAATTAGAGGATACGGTAGTCACACAGAGAGGGGAGCTCATGTCCCTTATGATGGACTTATTAGCGAAAGCCGAGGGCGAGGGGGATGAAATGGAAGAAAAAACCGCGGAGGTTACAGCATCACGAAGTGGCAAAACAGGTGCGGCAGTGGAACACACGAAAGAGGCGGAAGGAATAAGAGCTGTGCGGGTGAATGAGAAGCCCCTGAGCACCCCGGTGGCAATGGAGCGTCATCGAATACCTGATTTCTCAACACCTACGACCAGCCAAAACTCGGTAAGCATGAAACCACCGGACTTGTCTAAATGGGGAGTGAAGTTTTCTATTGACAGTCCTGGGTCGGTAAATGCTTTCCTGGAGCGAGTAGAAGAGCTGAAAATGGCAAAAGGAGTATCGGAAGATCAACTTTTCCTAATGGCCGCGGAATTGTTCGAGGGCAGAGCCCTAATATGGTACCGATCTGTGCGGGAGCGTGTAGCAAGCTGGAAAGAGCTGTGTCAGGAGCTCAGGGATGAATTTTTACCGCCAAATTATAATGATTTGTTATGGGACGAGATACGCCATCGTACGCAGGGCAAAGACGAGACGATTGGCGTATATGTGGCGGTAATGGATGGGCTGTTTCGGAGGTTAACGGTTAAATACTCGGAGGAAGAAAAGCTTCTTCTCCGACGTAATATAACCCCATTTTACCAGGGCCAGCTTGCGTTGGTAAGCATTGCTTCTGTTTCGGAACTGGTGTCCCTTGGACGAAAATTAGAGGCAACTAAGGCTACTGTTGACTTATTTGTCCCACCGCCTAGTAGGAGAACAACACGTCTTTTGGAACCAGATCTGGCCTACGTAGAGGCGATAAGAGTAGATGCAGTGGGGGCTCAGGCTTCGGAAACGAGGAGGAAGTGCTGGACCTGCGGGAGTGCAAATCACTTTGCCCGTGAGTGCTCGCAGCCTGTGCGTTGTTTCGGTTGTGGGCGTCAAGGTGTAACTAGATTTAGATGCCCAACATGTTCTCCTGGTGGGAATAATTTCAGACCAGTGGGCCAGCCGTCTCCCAAAGCGTCGGGAAACGAGCAAGGTACCCGGTAGGCGACGAATTGGGTACCACTTCGCCTCAACCAGATACAGTCGCACACAACCCTCTGGATTATTTATTTGCAACCAAAGCAAGGGACATACGACCTCATCTAGATATAAACATTTTAGGAAAACAGTTTGTAGGGCTGGTTGACTCGGGATCATCTAACACAATAGCGGGAAAGGAAGCTTGGAATAAGTTGAAGTCAATTGGAGTGGAATTGGGATCAGCAGACTTTCAAACGGTAAGGCTTGCAGATGACGGGCAGTGTGAGGTGACAGGAAAGGCGTGGCTGCCTATTACAGTAAAAGATAGGACGAGATGGTTGGAGATACTGATCGTGCCATCGTTAAGGCATGGATTTATTTTGGGCGTCGACTTTCTCCGTCTATTTGGAATTACGCTTAATGTGAAAGAGGATTGCTGGGATTTTGTGTGTGCAACCATTCACTCAACTCCAACTCATCTGCACAGCAGGTCTGTTCTGACAGAATTAGAGGAGAAACAACTAGGCAGCATGTTAGAGCACAAATTTGAAGAAATGGGTGATGGTTTGGGGTGTACCTCGCTAGTGGAGCACGTCATTAAGACGGATTCAGTGCCCATTAAGCAGAGGTACTACCCTGTCTCTCCAGCACTCCAAAAACATATCAACTCTGAGTTGGATGACATGTTACAATTAGGAGTTGTGGAGCCATCTGCCAGCGCCTGGTCATCGCCAATTCTCCTAGTAAAAAAGAAAGACAGTACATACAGATTTTGCGTGGACTTCCGCAAAGTCAACCAAGTGACCGAGAAGGACGCGTACCCTCTTCCATACATTTCGGCAACTTTAGACAAGCTACGGGACGCGAAATACCTCTCAACGTTAGATATCAAGTCAGCCTACTGGCAGGTACCGGTGGCAGAAGGTTCCAGACAGTATACGGCCTTTACTATTCCCGGGAGAGGCCTTTTTCAATTTAAAAGGATGCCTTTTGGTCTGTCGAATGCCCCGGCTACCTGGCAGAGGCTAATTGATCGTGTCATCGGGCCTGAGTTAGAACCCTTTGTATTTACATATCTTGACGACATTATCATCGTTGCACCGACTTTTGAGAGGCATATAGAAATTTTGCGGGAGGTATTTCGGCGTCTTCGAGAGGCAGGTCTAAAGTTGTCCAGAGAAAAGTGTTATTTTTGCCGCGCTCAACTGAAATATTTGGGATATGTTGTGGACGATAATGGGCTCAGTGTAGATCCCGAAAAAGTCGCTAGTGTAGTCGATATTCCTCGGCCGCACACGGTCAAGCAAGTGCGCCAGTTTTTAGGCATGGTCTCATGGTATAGGCGGTTTATACCTGACCATGCCTCCCTAGTAGCACCTCTTACTGAACTTTTAAAAAAAAACCGTCGATTTGTTTGGTCTCCAGAATGCGAGTTGGCATTTGACCGCTGCAAATTGAAATTGTCGTCGGCACCAATTTTGACGTGCCCAGATTTCAACTTGCCGTTCAATGTGCAAACAGATGCTTCGGATGTCGGCTTGGGAGCTGTGTTGAGTCAGACTTTCCCGGAGGGGGAGAAGGTGATCTGTTATTTGAGTCGATCGTTGAGCAGGGCTGAAAGGAAGTACTCCACCACCGAAAAGGAGTGCCTAGCGGTGTTGTGGGCAGTGGAAAAGCTTCGGCCATACATCGAGGGAACTCATTTCAAAGTCATAACAGATCATCACTCCTTAATCTGGCTCAACAATCTGAAGGATCCTACTGGTCGGCTAGTTCGATGGGCAGTAAGGCTACAACAATTTGATTTCGATGTAGTGCATCGAAAAGGTAAAGATCATCTTGTCCCTGATGCGCTTTCGAGAGCCGTTCCAGAAATAAATGCCATTGAAAGTCAGGAGGAGAAATGGCTAGAAAAAATGAAAACCCGAGTAGAAAACGATCCAGATAAGTTTCCAAGCTGGCTGGTTAAAAATGGTCAATTGTGGAAACAAGTCACAGGACGGCATTCTAACCTGGAGGAAACTAACACGTGGAAACGGGTGTTATCCAAGCCAGAGCGAAAAGAGGCTTTAAAACGCTGCCACGACGACCCAACGGCGGGCCATATGGGTGTTGACCGAACAATCGACCGGGTGGCCCGATTGTATTATTGGCCCAAACTAGCGGCTGATGTCCGAAATTATGTCCGCAAATGTCGGATTTGCCAATCAATGAAAGTGGAGAGGCGGCCGACTACAGGACTAATGATTTCACGAACGGGAGAGGCCACACAACCATGGGAAATGGTCTGCGTGGACTTGGTTGGACCATTACCACGATCAAAACGGGGGTACACCTATATAATGACAATAGTGGACTACGTGAGCAAGTTTCCCTTACTATTCCCACTCAGGAAGGCATCCGCAACGGAGATATGTCGCTTATTGGAGGAGCGAGTGTTCCTTCTTTTTGGAGTCCCCCGATGGCTAGTATGTGACAACGGGGTACAATTTCGCAGCAAGGAGCTGCGAGGGTTGGTGGAAAACTACGGGACTCAAATAAAATTCACGGCACTCTATCATCCCCAAGCGAATCCGGCGGAGCGCGTGAATCAGGAGATCAAACGTATGTTGCGCTCATACACAGTGGAAAGTCACCGTGATTGGGACCAAAATCTAGCTAAAATAGCCTGCGCGTTACGGACCTATCGTCATGAGGTGATGAAAGTTTCGCCCTATTTTTATAACTTTGGGAGGGAGATGAATACTTTTCACGAGAGGTCGGAGCCTCCCCAGGATAACCAAGGGGTTCCAGAACCAGATGTCAGGGCGGACAAGATGGAACAATTCCGAGCGGAGATCCGGAAGCGGATGCTAGAGGCCTCAAAACAAACCACAGCTCGGTATAATCTACGCAAGCGAGATATAAGCTACGTACGGGGAGACGGTGTTTGGAGGAGGAACTTCCCGGTGTCGGATGCATCGAAATTTTACTCCGCGAAGCTAGCCCCGGAATACTTAGGACCGTTCTGGGTAGAGGAGAAAATGTCTGGGTGGACTTACCGCCTCAAAGATGCCAAGGGCAAAGATGCGGGTACCTGGCACGTGAAAGACTTGAAGTCCTACCAGTCCTATGGAGCTACAAGAAGGAGACCCACTTTCCACTTCCCTTGTTTAATAGTTAGCGAGTAAACTAGTTGTTAGGTTGCACGTTTTTCTAGCAATAAGGAATGGTGAAGGGTAGTTTTGAATGGTGGCGGTCACTAGAAGATAAGACGAATTAAATTAAAGTGGTGGTGGTAGTATACATTCAAGCTGGTGGTGGGAGTTATAGTTTTAACGTTTAAAGCTAAGGCCATAGATTTAGGAAGTTGCCTTGAGCGGTTAGATTTAAGTTGGCAGTTGTCGCTAATCATGAATAATACCGTACGAGAAATGACGGTCGCAAAGAAATTATTAATCAAAGAGGACGTCGCGATGTAAATCGTTATCTTTTTTTTGTTTATTTTTTTTGGTTTCTACTCATACGCCGAATCGACGGGATGACCGCGTGAGTACCGTGCGTAAGGTTTTTACTTCATGTTGCTGGCGTTCTTCCTTTCCTTCTTGTTCCTTCCTTATATTTTGCTTCCTTATCTTCACTTCGTGTACCTTGTTTTATTCACTTGTTCATTCATTCAGCTTCATTAGGTGCGCATTTCCTCCTAATGGTTTTTCATTCCTTTTTATTTCCTTCGTTTTGAAGTTTTCCTTTTCCTCCTGACGTAGGGAATTGGTTTCCCGAGCAAAAGAAAAAAAAAAGCGTAGCGAGAGAAATTAGTGGTCGAATTGGTTCCAAATCTAAATTAGTGCTTAGGGTTTCATTCAAGCGGCACGGTCTGGAAATAGTAGAGACATCTTTTGGAATGGTTAGGATAGTAGAATTCGGTGTTAAGAACAGGCTTCAGTTTATGAGGGATTATTTTTAAGATGGACTGGATTGTTGTTCGGAAGAGGAGATAGAAGAAAATATATACATAAATGGTAAATGCATATACTTTCTTCTCTTTCCTAATTTACCTGCGTTATTCTTAGGCTTGCGAGTTTCTCCTTTTAAAAATCGGAAAAATTCGCGAAATCCACGCCAACAATACTCTGAAATCTCATCTATTATTGCGGCGGACGGTTTGTAGCATTAAAATAAGTATCGAGGCAATGTTATTTGAGAGGTTACGATTAAAATTACTCGTATCATTAGCTAGTAGCCAGAATTTTTAGCTTTGGTATAGAACGAGGATAATGTAGTGTATTTCGGGGAAACACACTTCAAGTAGGGGGAGAATGTTACGGGGTAACGCCATGTAGGTTACATTCGCGACGACCACGAAGGGATCTTGGCATGAGTTTACGTAATCAGCCGCGAATAAACGCAAACCCCACGAGCAGAAAGTGTAAAGTAACGTACTCCAAAAATGTCTTTGGTATTATAAATTGGTACTAGTTTAACTCAACAAATTCATCAAGTTCAACAACATGCACGGCACCAAACCCAATCATCTCTATATCATCAATCTACAACCACAACAATTTTGCAAGCGGCACAACCTGGACAAGTAATCGTTAGTGAGGATTTTTTTTGGAGCATACAACCTTTAGCTCCAATTCAGATGCTGCGGGCAGCGCAAATGTGATAAATTTAACAGCCAATGATTTAACGAATCAACATCAAATTCTGAAACTGGTGAGCGACGGTAATCGCGGGAATATATTCATCGATTCATTATCGAATGGAGGCCACGCACATGGAAATCCGAAGTTAGTCATTGGCAATGTAGCTGTCCTAGCGAAACGATCCCCCGGAGGTAGTCGCCCGACATTTAATTTCCTGAGTGCAAACGGAATATCATATTTGACCACAGCAATTAGACTCGACAATGGAATAATAAGCCGACTCTGAAAGTTTCAACTTGACTCGCATGTAGATAGTCTTACAAACCCAAACAATCATTCATTCATCTTTTAGAAAAAAAATGGCTTCGTTTGGTAATGCATATAAACGAATACTCGCAATTATGCACTAAAACGAATACTCGCAATTATGTACGAAAACGATCGCACAATTTTATGTTCGAATTGTGTAAAATCGCATAAAACATCCAGAAAGCGAATGAATTACAACTGGAATATAATTAGCTAAGAAAATAGTACACGAACGTTACGATAAAGGCTTTATAACACAAAAAAAAAAGGAGAAAATGAAACCAAAGATTAACAATTCCCGGATTCTATTGCTAATGAAATTAATAGATCGGCGAATTGTTTCAAGCGAACATGATTAGAGTAAATTCAAATACAATGAATTAAAAAGAATAATCAACATTAATAAAGTGCCGAATATCATAGAGTATTGAAAATCGAGTGCGAATGGTCAACGGTGGAATTGAAACAATACTAAACAACTCCGTACATCTGATCAGGAGTGAGATTCCATGAACACGCAAAAGCGTCGATTCAAGTGGTGGGAAACTACCTTGCCGACCACACGCCGGGGAATTTTTAAGGTCTTCAACCTCCCCCGAATACGCCGTTGGCTGACAAGCTAATAAAAGGGGGCTGGAAGGGTGTCCCGCGCTTCTTGTTGGCGAAACGTTTTCACGGTAAAGGGTGGCTAGTGCATACACGGTGCTACGAGCGAGCGGAGAAAGATTCATCAGGTAGATTGGCAGTATCTGGCGGTTCTACAGTAGAAATCGGATAAGAAATCAATCATCTGGGGATCCCCACATCAGCGGAATAATCATCGTAAGTGTTGGCCAACCATTCTTTCTTTTCTCGTTTTCTTTTATAATAGATATATTTTGTATTGGATTTTTAAAGTTATATTTGCGTACGCAGTGTTAATAGATTCATCTGTGTCATTTCATCAAAAAAAAAAAAGAATTATAATAGTAAACTCAGTTCGGGTGTTTCATTTAATTTGATTAGTGAATTTTTTTTCCAACTTGTAAACTTTCTGCTCGTCAGCGGGAAGATATTTTTTTGTTTCCCAAGAAGGGTATTGACTAGCATCGTCTTGGAGTCGCGGGATTGCCAAGCACCCGCCGTGGTCAGCTCGCGATATAAGTTAGTTCCGGGCGTATCCAGCGTTTTCTGTTTCTCAGGTGTTGTAGGGATTGATATTGGTAGAAAAGGTTTTGGAATAGGTGGAATTTTCATTCATTGTTCTCCGGGGAGCCGCAATCTCGTTCGGCGGCTCCAATCGGGCTCAAAGGGCGAACGAGTGGCGCCTGCGCCGTCTCCGACGGAGCTATCCGGGGCCGAGAAGAGCCTGACCGGAGCACCCCAAGTTAACGCGGTAATATACTTTAAAGTCACTTTTACACTTTCCCGTGTTCCGTTTAAGATAAAGCACAATTTACTTTTTTCACGCCACTAACAACGTGTTCAGTCTTCGCGCAATCTTTCTAAGATCATACTCCACTTTTTCTGTTCTTTTTATGACTGTAGCCATTCGCGTTCAACTAGCAACTCCCCAAAATTTGTTTGACAGTACGTCAACCGTAAATAAGCAAGTGGATATCACACTTTGCAATATTTATGAATATGCTTTTGTCACATAAATATATGTAGATGGCAACTAATTCACTGTTGCGTAAATTAATCTTTTAAAAGTGTAATTTCCGTTCAAACTGATGGAAGACGCACTCATACCGATACATGACATCAAGTCAAATCTCTATACGGTTCCCGGGTCTGTCACTGTTCACGACATAAATCAGGAAAATAGTACTCAGCAATAGAAAATTGTAAATAATCAAATAGATAATAATGTTAAATCCGTAAAATAAAGTTATTGAATGGAGAAATAATTAATGAGCCTATAAAAATAGTCGAGAAACTGAACGATTGTTTCATCAATATGCACAAAAACATAGAAGGCGTGATCAGCGACGCTGAGTAAAAAATATTAGAAAACGTGGCAAGCCAACCCGAATCTTTTTAAGGTTTTGTAAAATAATTTTATAAAACCCTACTAAAATCGTGACCGGTCTGTCCGTCTGTCTGTCCGTCCGTCCGTGTGTCACAGCAATTTTTCTCGCAAAGTACTTAAGCTAGAAACACCATATTTTATGTGTAGGTGCAAAGTGGTGCTCTCTTGAAAGTTCAATTACAAAAAAAAATGGATGAGGTATTTAAGTCGAGCCTCCCCATATAGGGGAATGGCCCCCGAAAAAAAAATTCATAAAAAGTAGTCAATATGGGTATCATATGAAAGGTCTTAATGAGAAATTTGCAAAATAGGTCTTAAACGGACATTTTTTGCTTTAGGGTGTGCACACGAAGGGGAAATACACGAACAATATTTCAGTAGTTACTCATAAGAGCGTAATACTCTGCAAGTTTCATGAAAATCGAATCATATTCACGGAAGTTATAGCCATTTGAAATTTTTGCAACTACAACAACAATAGTACACGGTTTTGGTATTTTATGGACTTCCCATCGGTTCAGACACTGCAATTTTGATTTGACCTTCTTAAAATTTCCAGATAAGATTTATAACAATAAATATTTTTTGGAATTTATGATTTGAGTGATTTTTGTTCGTTTGGAACAAAACGGCGATCGTTGAAAATGGAGAAACAATGGATTTTCCTTTTAAACGTGCACATCTCTTTGACATGTTTCTTGACTTAATTTGTTGCTGGTGACCGTATTTCGGAGAGATTAGGTACAAAACCCTTCTGACATGAGCGTAGGTCTGTCTACCCAACTTGTTTTTTGTTAATTACACCAGCGAACGAGAAGTGCTATAGGTAATTAGAAATCTGAAAAATAAAAAATCCACGGATAAAGACGAATCTTCTGTTGAATTAATAAAAAATATTGAGAATATCCAATTGTAGTACAACTTGTAAATATGAGTTTTGACTTAGGTACAATATATTCCCGAATTGCTTAAAGAATAGTATTGTTGTCCCACTATTAAAAAAGAGAAACTGTTTCAAAATCGATTACTTTCGCCCAATCTGCTTGTTGTCTGTATTCGCCAACATTTTTGAATAATTAAATAAAGAAAGACTAGTTAATTTCTTGGGTAAAAAAATCATTTCCACATAATAAGCAATGAAGGATTTACAAAAGGAAAGTCCACAGAAAAAGCAATAGAACCCTTGACTCCCGAAATATAGAAAAATGTAAACAACAGTGAAAAACTTCAGGATTATTTATTGACTTTCAAAAAGCATTCGATATGGTAGATCACAAATTGTTATTGTTAAACTGAACTGGTTTGAAACGTATTTGGTCAATCGTTAGCAACAAGTTTGCGTACGGGGTGTCATAACCATAGATATAGAGAGTACTGGGCCCGCAACCGGTCGCGAGAGCCGAAGCAATTACCAACCTTCGCTAAATTTATGTGAAGTTGGGGTTTGAAGTGATATGTTTTTGTTTTTGCACTTAAATCACTCTGAAACACGTTCACGTTTATAATTTTTTTAGTTTTCAAGATCGCGTATACAAAATCGGCACTTTAGTTCTCTGTTTTTATTAAAAACTTATGAATTTTCCATCAGCTTTGACACATGAGTTTTCTCGCCGTTTTCCCACCTCTACGAGTTTCTTTTGCTTTGACGTTCGAGTTTTCTGTGAGAGTCGTTTGTTGTGTTGTACTCAAACTGTTTTACGAATGATAACGAAGGCGCGATCGTGTGCACGTGAAATGAAATTTTGTAGATGTGCGCGGGTGTCAGTGGAGGAATTGGTTTTCCTGAAGAGAGGAAAGAAAAACTGTCTGGAAACAAAGGGGAAGAAAAAGCAAACGGAATCATATATTTTCGAGAGCGTAAGTTATTTATAACTTATTTAAGCGGTAAATTTGCTTTTCACATGGACGAGTACACAGATTATCATTGCTCGTCCATTTATTTATATGTTTTTGATGGTGCCACTAATGCTTTTGCTGACGACGTGTACTTCTTATATACAAATCCTAGCTGGCAATTAAATATTTTGCAAATTAATAACGATCTTTACTAACTAAAAAAATGGTGCAGGGGGAATGTGGTATGCCAATAAATGCATGAAAGACTAAAGTCATTGATCTTGATCTTCAAGGTAATAATAATAATGAAAATAAAATCGTATAGCAATAATCCCGATTCCCAAATGTGCAATTATTACAATTGTACTCAGATACAATGGCGATGATTGCTAAACTGGAATTGGGCGTTCCTGTGGGGGCCTTGGGGTCCCGTCTAACCCGTGGAGACGGAGTAGGTTTGGCACCATTCATCAACCCTTGATTTACCTCTGGAGCCGCTGAAGAGCTTTAGCTCCCCGGAATGAACCACATAACCGCGCACGGAGCCTAAATTACCTTTGGCATCAAAGAGAAAAGGAATCTAACACCACTTTACGCATAAAATAAAAAGGAAAAGAAGAATCCGAAAACACTGCTATTCACTTCACTCGAGGACCCCAGTATCCGACTCACTACTCCTACTTTTTCCTGGAGGATCCCAGCACTCCTGTTGCATTTTTAAGGTTTTGTAAAATCATTTTATAAAATCTTACTAAAATTGCGTCCTGTCTGTCGGTCCGTCCCTTCGTCCGTCCGTGTGTCACAACACTTTGTCTCGCAAACTACATAGGCTAGAAACATTAGATTTTGTAAGTAGATGCAAAGTGACGCCTTCTTCAAAGTTTTGTCACAAAAATAAATTTATAAGGTGCTTAAGGGGGGTCTCCCCATATAGGGGAGTGGCCCTTGATTTCATCGCATGTATGCAATATGGTTATCAAATGAAAGGTCTTGATGAGAACTTTTCAAAAGTGGTTTTAAACATGACAAATTTTGCTTTGAAGGGTGCAGGGGAAGGGGAAATGCACGAACATTTTGTGTACTTCCCTCTTGATTTTAAACCCAAAAAATCTGAAAAAAATCAGAAAGATGAGACTTAAGGAGTGCAAGAGCAACAAATACCTCAGAAGTCGAAATTCGATCAACTTTGTTAATAATAAACATTTAAGAAAGTTTAAATTTTGGCCTATAAAATCCCAAAAGCTGAAATTTAAATGTTTTGGTAGCAATTGTATGTATTCTGAAAATTTCACAATAATTGAACAAGAAATAGCTAAATTACAGCCGATTAAATACTTAACGATTACAACAACATTAACACGTTATATTAAGGAGAAACACATTTGCAACGGACCTAGACACTACAAATATGTAAGAATTTTGATAAAAATTTTCGAAATAGTTTATAATATTGCAACGGCATCAAAACACTTGCAATAAAATGGCACTTGCAATAAAAACTATAATAATTTTTCGACCTCAATTTATGGAATCTGCATATTAGTCAAATTTTGATATGCAGAATATCTTGTTTGATTTACGAATGTTTTTACAAAACCTTTCTGGCAGGAGCACTCTCCTGCTACTTCAACTTGGTTTTTTTTTAACATGATAAGTTGGTGTAACTACTCCAAGAGTGATTTCACTGGTTGACACTCTGTCGAACAAGTTTCTAAATCACAAAATATCAATATGTAAATCAAAATAAGAGAATCCACATCCTCAAATAACAATCAGTATATTATAATTCAACATTACTTACAATCCTAACAACCCTCCAGTTGAGAAGTTGGGGCCCCCTTGCGACGGGAAATCAGGTTGATAAGCTTTGCAATCCTTGTTCCAGCCGTAACACACACACACAATAAATGCCATCCAGTCGCTGGCGAAGCGCTAATTTTTTCCCACGCTGCATCCTTAATGTACGCGCAATAGTAGATGTTCCTTAATACTGGCACCCATTGCGTCTCCTCCACTTAATTGACTCCGATCACTAGAGAAAAAGAGAGAGAGCTTCCACCGTCACTCGCCCTTATATAAGTTTTTGCGCAAAGGCTTTTCCTCAATGGTGAAGATTAAGTTCAAGGTTATACTGCCATCGTCACCGCTGCTCAACCTTCAACGTAAGTAATGGCACAAACCAACATTCAGCGGCCGTATGTTTTTATGCAGAAACTTCCAAATGAAAACGAAGTTAATTTTATTTTGGTTTGTTTGATAAGTATTAATCACAGTGGGAAATGCAAATGGATCACAGTGGGAAATGCAAATGGATCTCCTTGCATAATAACTGTTACATCTTTGCATTCAGTTTTCCTAATAATTTTCAGTGGCTCTTTAGCAATCTCCCGAATTTGTGGTTCAACATGTGTAGAAGTTTTACCCTGAGATAATAGGAATATTTGTAAGGCTATCGCCGCCTCCAAGTTCACAATTAGATTAGCATCGTTGAGTTGAGCGTTTGAATATTAGATGAATGATTTCGGGTAGTTCATGATGAGTAATTTGGCGACGCATTCGGATCCATTCGAAAAACATTTCTTCTATTGTTGACTCTAGAGGGAGCGGGTGCTGTGTAGAGACATAGTAAAATTTCAGAATTTGTTTTTGCAATAGATTATTATGACCCGATGGTTTGTTTATCAAGTTCATCGATAAATAATAATTAAGTGGTAAATGGAGATTAATTGTATCAATTAATTGTGTTCGTTCTTCAGATTTTTTTTGGTACTCGTAAATCTTAACCAATTGGGACAATGTTGCGAAACTTTCACTCCTATCATTCGCCTCTGAATGTTGTAAAAATATACTCATTTCATCCACTACCTGGGGCCAACGTCCAATATTTGATTATATCAAACACACCAATTGATAGTTGAAGCCTTAAAAATCATTCACCATTACTTTTACGGGTCATTGCTCGATCTTTTTTGTGTATCAAATGTATCATTGGTACTCGATTTTCAATTTCACGTTCAGGTGAGGTCAGCCAATTTGCGTGGGTCCCTTTCGTCGTTCTTTTCGATTCACAAGCATTCTCCAACCAAAAGTCTCCTGTGGGAATGATTAAGCTGCGGCACACGCGTAGAAACTTGTTTCGAAGCGCACTTTTAAACGTTGAAATTGGAAAAATTTTTTTAAAAAGCCGCGGCGCCGACTCCGGTTGGATAAGTGTTATGCAATGATGTATTCTAGTAGCGAGGTATCAATTATTTCCTATCCAGTCATCCTGGTCCAACTTAACTCTAAGTTTTTGAGCAGAAATTTAGTTTAACTTTAATTTACTTACTTAAATATCCATACAGCAGTGTTTTTTGTTCTTTTTCGGCTGTTTTCACCTCGCTTTAACGATACTAAATAAACGAAAATCTTCCTTTTTATTAGGTGAATATTAGATTTTTATTGAATTGCATACGCGCGTTTCGAAAGGAACGTCCTTTTTTCTGCAGTGCTTTTCTACAAGTGTTTCTTATAAGCAATCTACAGTCCTTTTTTTTATGCATCTAAGTTTTTTCCATACATCTAACAATTTTTCCGTGCTAAATGGTCTATTAAGGGGTTAACAATTAAAGGTAATTATCCTAGCTATAAATCTTTCAAATTTAAACAAGTGATCCTTTAAGAGGATTAAGGGGATAAAGAATTACAGGTAATTAGCAAGTTAACAAAATGATCCTTTAGGAGGGTTAAGACAAATAAAGTTAATTGGCATAATTAGGAACTTTACAATTTTTAAGTGGCTTTGTCGTATCTCTGCGCATTAAGTGATACTATGGCGAGGCGATTTATCATGTGGTGGAACGCTGCTAATTTATGTTGTATGGTATGGTGAGACGAAGCAGGTATTGTTCTCTGCGTTGTCGTTGGCTTGCGGTAAATATCAAACGGGATCCTACCATCTTCTTCTATTTCCATGCTGAATTGGATACTTGTGTTTATCTTATTTATTTTGTTTAACGTTTTTTAGATTTCCTCAGTTTTCATGATCGCAATGATGTCATCCACGTATCGATACCATATTCTCGGCATTGAACCTTTTTCTTCTATCTGCTTTTCTAAAGCTGCCGTGAAAATTTTCCCTAGCACTGGTGACAATGGGTTTCCCACTGTCCCCTTCATTGTTTTATAATACTTACCCCTAAAAGTGAAGTAGTTCTCTTGCATGCACTGTGTAGCATGTTTTACATACTTTTTTGCCTTTTTCCGCCATTTTACCGTTTTTTCATCCCTTGTGAGCCACTTTTCTAGTTCGTACAGTGCCATCTTGACCGGTATACTCGGGAACAGTGCTTTTACGTCAAAGGATATGATCTTTTCATCATAGTTGATAAATAAATGTAAATGTTTCCTATTTGTTTCAATTCTTCGATGAGCCACTTTGCGATCTTGGGTGTCTCGCATCTCGTTGCCTTGCTTGTGAATCTTGGGTTACCCTTGAATTTTGGGGAGGACCGGGTCGGGGAGTTTGAGGCTTCCTATGTTCTGAAGAATATCTTTGCACTCTTTTAGTGTTTTTTCCACGCGCTAAATCAATTCGGGTAGTGGGTCTTTCCTTCATTCGAAGAATTTGGGGCTACTAAGAATCCTGCTTATAGTAGCGGTAACTTTTTCAGCAGCATTTTATAAAATCAAACGCGTCCTGAAAAATAGAGGCATCAAGATTGTGGGTACAAGCAGGGCAACACAACTTAAAGCAATTTTCGGAAGCGGCAAAGATCCAAAGAACGTCTGAGAGAAGAATGGGATATATAGGATAACATGCACGGATTGCGGTAAAACTTACATTGGACAAATAAAGCAGCTAGTAGGAATCAGGATCCAGGAACATATCAGCGAGGTCGTAAGCGCTCAAAAAAGAAATAAAGCACTTTCAGAGACGAAATCAACGGTGGCGAGGCACGCAATGGAGGGAAACCACGAAATAACGAAGGACAACGTCGAAGTGTTGAAGGAGGTGTCAAAACAGCGGAAGCTCGATGCATACGAAAGCTGGTATATTTACAACAAACCACAAGAAAAAAGAATGAATGTAGACGTAGGTAACTGCCAGTCATCTTTATTTTCTTTAATTTCTCAATAAGCCCCTTAACAATTATAAAGTTCCTAATTATGCTAATTAACTTTATTTCTCTTAACCCTCCTAAAGGATCATTTTGTTAACTTCCTAATTACCTGTAATTCTTTATCCGCTTAATCCTCTTCAAGGATCACTTGTTTAAATTTGGAAGATTTATAGCTTGGGTAAACCTAGAATTGTTAAGCCCCTTAATAGACCATTTAGCACGGAAAAATTGTTAGATGTATGGAAAAAACTTAAATGTATAAAAAAAGGACTGTAGATTGCTTATAAAAAATACTTGTATCAAAAGCACTGAAGAAGAAAGGATGTTCCTTTCGAAACGCGCGTATGCAATTCAATAACAAGTTGGGTAGACAGACCTATGCTCATGTCAGAAGGGTTTTGTACTCAACTTACAAAATGCAGTAACCAGCAACGAATAAAATCAAGAAACATGTCAAAGACGATTTTATTGGAGAAAATGTGAAATTCGAGGATCATACTATTAGTAACAAAGTTGAACGAATTTTGACTTCTGAGGTATTTGTTATAGTTTTACCCATAAATATCACCTTTGATAATTTTTGCAGATTTTTTAGATCATGGGTGTCCATTCCCGAGGGAGGAAACACATTTTTCATGTATTTCCTCCCCTGTGCCCCCACTGAAGCAAAAACTGTCAGTTTAAGAACTGTTTTGAAAGGCTCTCATAGAGAACTTTCAGTTGATACTCATATCGGCTACCTTTCATGAAATTTTTTTCCAGGGGCCGCTCTTCTGTACTGTAATCATCGATTCATGGCCTATTTTTTCGAATCCTAGAATAGTTACAAAGCCCTTTTGCTAGGAGCTCTCTCCTGCCTCTTCGACTTGTTTAAATTGTATGTACTCATTTTCATGATACCAATCACTCCTGAAATTTGCATGCAAATTCTAGCAAAGCTGTAGTGTCTAAGTCGGTAAAAAGCGCATATGGCTCCATAGCCATATGTTTCCATAGTAATACAGGGCATATTGCTTCATAGTAATACAGGAATATTCAAATCGCTATAACTTCGGTAAATACTATTCGATCTTTATGAAACTTTCAGAAAAGATCAATCTTATAAATAGTCATCTGTTTGCTAAATTTTATTGAGTTTAGAGTCACAGTTTGGATTTTATTCAAGAAAACACAAAATCGATAAATCATACTATTACTAACAAAGTTGAGTGAATTTTGACTTCTCATGTATTTGTTGTTGTTGTACTCATGAAGGCCTACATTCATGATTTTCTTCAGATTTTTCGGATGGAAGGTGTCCAATCGCGAGGGGGGGGGTACGCGAAAAGTTCGTACATTTCTCCTTCCAATTTTAAGACTTGTTTTGAAAAGATCTCATTGAGACCTTTCCAACGACACCCTATTCGACTACCAATGGTGAAAATTTTTTTTGAGGGGCTACCTCCCTGTATGGGGAGACCCCCCTTAAACGCCTTCGAACAAATTTTTCACCCTTGAACTTTCAAGAGGTCACCACTTCTGACCTTTCTACTAAGTTGCATTGCTGTAGCCTCTATAGTTTCGGAGAAAAAGTGCTGTGACATACAGACGGACGGACGGACGGACGGACAGACGGACACAGTTCGTGATTGCAATAGGGTTTTGTATTTTAAAAATAAAAATCTAATATTCACCTAATAAAAAGGAAGATTTTCCTTTATTTAGTATCGTATCCTTACAGTTTTTAAGTTTGCTACATATATAATTACAATGATAATCCTTACCAGCTCTTCACGGAGTGGTCTATAAAAACGTGTCGTATTTGCTTAATGTTCACGCTGGAGTGCTAAAGATCCTTGTAAACCGTGAATATCCTTTGAAAACCATTCAAAACACTTACGTGAAGATAATTCTATCTAAAAATAAATTTGAATAAACTTTTCCACTGTATAAACACTAAACATACTCGTACCTCCTGTACAACATTTATTCATTTTCGAAGTATTAAGAACATTTTTCATAAAGAGCGGCAATCAAGGCATTGAAAATTTATACTTTTTTGCGAGAAGTAAAAATAGAATGATTTTTAGACGCCCAAAAGTAAAAAAAAACATGTTTATAGGAAGCTTTGCATTTATTGGGCCTGATTGTTTTAGTTGCCTACCAACTGAAATAAAATTATCAAAAACTTCAAATATCTTTCAAAAAATTTAACCAAATGGTTACTCGGCGTTGAAGATGTTAATGTTCTGTTAGAAGTAGCTAGTTAAAATATAAAAAAAAATCATCGCTTTGTTAATTAAAAATCAATTTCAAATAATATAATATAATCTATATTTTATTATTATTTATTTATTTTATACAAATTTAATCATTTATGAGGAAGGGGCGTTGAGGGCATCTAAAATTTGTTTCTTAAAATTGGATTTGGGGGTGGTTGTGGAGTAATGTACGCTAAACTTGTTGAATGCTTTACAGCATCTGTTAAGCGGCTCGTTGCTAGCATAGTTGGTGTGATGCATACGCATGGTTAGCGTTGGTGTGTCTCCTGTGGCTCTTATAGGATCATTCAAGTGAATCTTGTCTGGCAAGGATGAAGTTTGAATGTTACCTCTTAAAACATCAAAAAGCATGAAGGCGAACAATGCAACTCTCCTGGAAGCAAGGTTGATTAGTTGAAGTCGAACATAAGAAGGAAGATAGTGGAAAGAGGTAGGATCATACAAGGATCTAAGCGCGAAGAGCAAAAACTGTTTTTGCACTGACTTTAATCTATGGCTATAAATGTAGAATATGGGGTCCCAGACTGTGCAGCCGTATTCAAGAAGTGGACGGTTAAGTGAGGTATACAAAGATTTCTCTTTTGCTCTACGTTTAATGAAGCCTTGCAATTTGTAAACTTTACTTAGGATTTCATCATAATGGAGGTTACAGCGGACTTTCGTGTCTTAGACTACGCCAAGGTCGACAACTCTCTCGACTCTTCTTAGTTGTGTGTTGTTAATATTATAATCATGTAAGATGACGTTCTTTTTTCTTGCATTTTTCTATGTCGAAAGCAAGCTGGTTTCTATCGCACCACTGAGGGAGAGCAGCTAATTTGGATTGGAGAAAAGATACATCGGATAAGGATTGTATGCAGTGATAAAGTTTGAGGTCGTCGGCGTAAAACAGTTTGGAATATCAGAAAGTACTGTAGAAAAATCGGCGATGAAAATATTAAAGAAAAGTGGACCAAGATGACTGCCTTGAGGTACTCCAGAGGTGGCACTGAACTCACGAGACAGCTGACCTTGAAACCTAACGCATTGTGTGCGGTCTACCAAATATGACTAAATCCAGTTGAGCAGCGAACCGTAGATACCAATAATGCGAAGTTTATTCACTAACATTTCATGGTTCACTTGATCGAACGCTTTACTGAAACCTGTGTATATAGCATCTATCTGGTAGCTTTGCTCCATATTACAAAGAATATCCGACGTCAAGGTAATTCGATTAGTGGTCACCGCAGTTGCAGACATTAAGTTTTAACAGAGGGGTGTGTAGCCTGGGGTGGCATACTGAGGCCGGCTAGCACTCAGTCATGTCATGGGACTTCCGGGACACCCTCTGCTTGTACTGAGCCACCGTGTATACAATAACTAACACAAAGAGAAAAGGACGGGAAAGGAGGAGGTCATTTCAAGAAATGAAAAATATGGTTTCTAATAGGACATGGCCGTTTATTTACTTCAAACAAAAACAATAGAAAAAAATTTGACAAGTGAAATTTATAAATTTTAACTCCCCTTTTTAAAATTTGTGCAAGCACAATACAATTTACATACAATTTGATAACAAGAAAAAAAGAAAAATATTAATTTGAGATAAACTATCAGTGTATTTATACAAAAAAATTCAAATAATTCTTTACACTTTCCTTGTTGAACTCCGAGCGCTTGGTGAAGAATAAAAGAAAGAAATTCAGGGCACCTGAAACTCAAACTTAAATTAAAAAATTACTGTGAACAAAGTCCAGAAATTAAAGCACAGAACGGCCACTTTTCTTCACCAATTCACTACCCTTCATTCAATAGGATACTTTTGAATTCAACAAATTTAATTTTTTTTTACAAAGTGCTTCACGGAAACTTTCCTCTTCCTTTTCTCTTTTTTCTTTCCGTTTTTTTTTAATAATTCAAATTCGGACACTTTTATTCTTCACTTTTAAATGCCCAATACAACAATTAAAATTTTAATCCGCAATATAAGTTTTCTTTGATTTTATTTTCTATACAATTTCGGATTTGAGTTATCCTGGATTGTTTTTGTTCCCGGTTTACTCCACTTAAATAAGTTTTTATTTCCTCTTAAATCCACTCTTAACTTCACTCGCATATGCCACAAGCAAGATTTATTAGTTTTTCCTTTCAATTTCCCACATTTGTAATTTAATTGAAAATCACACGTCTTCACATAATAAAATTTAGTCCTCTTCTTCTTTGCAAACTTCAAAACTGAATCTTTTCTACTCAAATTCACAATTCCGCATCGCCAAACACAATTCCTCTTTTCTCCCAGTCAAAGACTAACCTCCCAAATTCCAACAACTCAATTCCACCTTTCACCACCAGCAAATCTGATCCCGCAATCCTTTTCATTTGCAATTACCGCTGCCGCATCTGGGTAACGTAATCAAAGTTCATTAAACTTCATTCCGCATCTTTTTTCCGTATCGACAAACGCAATAATATCCATTGTTTTACATATATGGCAATTTGCATAATCAAAGAAGCGCTTGATTAGATGCAAAGTGTCACAAATACATATACGGAAACTATTAATTTTGCCGATACCCCAAAAAGAGTGCTTCCCTGTGCTCAGGGAACTTGAACCCAGGGTTCCAGCAGACCTTGAGTCGAGAACTCGCGACGCAACCAATGAAGCCATGTCTTATTGATTTCCCATTCATCAGATTAGCAACTTCAACTCTTTTTTGATGAACATGAAATGGAAATATGTTAAAAGGGAAACGTGAATAAATTTACGTTAGTATAAAAATATGAAATTTGTTAGTGGAATCTAGTGAATAGAATTAGTTAGGATGAAGGAAGGAATTTGGTTTTGTTAGGGAGAAGGTATTGAATGAAGTTTTGTTAGTGGGAATTAATGAATGGAATGTTGTTAGTGGAAAAATTGAAATTAGTATATATTTTTTTTTGTAGTTGGAAATAAGGGAAAAGCGTATGATTGTGATGATGGGGAAGTAAAAATTATAGAGAAATTGGAAAAATGTTAATGAAAATAAATAAATACACAAAGGAAAAGGTAGGAGTGCCCGAAGCAAGGTGAAGGGGCTGCGGCGGCAATTTCAAGTTGCGAATGGGAGTAAGTCGGTATGCCGGAATTTGCAACAAGACCTATTTTTACGGAAGCCATGTTGCTGTTCATTCATATACGGTTCGATATTGGGGAAAATTTTACTGTAGGTAATTTTTTCGATCAGTTTTGGCATAGTAGAAAGGATAGCAATACCCCTATAGTTCTCTACGTGGCGCTTATTGCCTTTTTTGTGAATTTGTGTTATAAATGATGGTTTCCAAACTTTGGGGAATATACCAGATGCAAATGATTTATTAAAAATAAGGAAGAGAGGTCTAACCAATTTGTCTTTGTAGAAAGACAGAAAGCAAGGAGGAATAAGGTCAAGGCCTGGTCCTTTGAGTGTATCAAGATTTTCAATAGCCTGAAGAATTTCATCTTCAGAAATGGTAATATTTCCAATTAAGGTCTTTGTAACTATTTACAACGACTTTAAATGACTGAATTAGAGTAGTGACTGAATTAGAGTAAACATGCTGAAAATGGTCAGCAAAGAAATCACAGATCTGCTCGGTACAGGATGAGACAGAGGCATTTGTATGATATTAACGAAGGATAACCAGATGTTTTTATAGACATGTAATTTTAATGTTAGTCATAGTTTCGCTTATGATTGTTAAGCAATTTCAGCGTTACATATAGTTAGATGCCAACGCTGCAGCAACCATTCTGAGCAAGTATATTGTGCAGACTGCTAAGTAATGTTTTAATTAGTACTTTTAAAGTGTACCAACCATCGTTACTGGCATTTATGGTGGATGTACTATTCCAAAAAGAAATGTAAACTTTTATTTGCAAAATTTTTCAATGGAAAAAATATTGATTCTGACTTGTGGTTTGTACATTTTTCTTAATAAAAATATATTTCATGTTATTCATTCACGTTATTGTCAACAACGTATTTTCCATTCTAAATTTTAAAAATATGCCGACGAGGTTTTATTTTGTTCCAAAAATGTAAACAAAGTTATTACTTCCCTTTTTTATTCGTTGTATTATTTATTAGACCATACGCCGACGTTTTGAAGCACACACTTGCTTCTTCATCAGTGGTACAATAACTAATCTAAAATTTTCTTTAAAGCTACTCATATACCTACTACTTTTACAATTTGAACCCTTACCCTAATTACTTCCTTAATTGGTTTTTACGGCTAATTACTCTCATAAGGGGTGAGAAATTATTACCTAGGTCGGTGTTCAATTGTATCTCCTGTGGTTCTCTTGCTATAACCAGGCTTCCGTAGGCGTCCAATTCGTATGTAGATTTGAATTCTTGGATTTTCGTCGCTCATGCTGTGCTTTTGCTCTACAATATGTCTTGCTACCGATGATTTGATTGTACTGCTGCTTTTGTTGTGCCTGACTGCCACTTCCGCCTCCTTAATATGTTCCTTAAATTTTGTTTTGATTAATTGCTTCGTCTGGCCGATATAAACGTGTGAACACTGTGTACGGCTTACCCGGTAAAGTCCGCTGACTTCCTCCTTGGTTTTCTTGTCCTTAGCTGATCCCAACATCGTTTTCAGTTTTAGCGGAAAAAGGGGGTTACCCATCGCAGTCCCGTCCTTTGTTTTAAAAAAAATTACCTTTGAAGGTAAAATAATTCTCCCTCATACATATTGCTGCTGTATTTATGGCCAAATTTGAGGGAAAAATGGACAATCTCCAAATCACTCCTCGAATATGGTGGCAATATGTTGATGATGTCTTTGCCGTGGTGAAAAAAGACGAAGCCAAAGTAACGTTGGAGAAAATCAACAACATTCACCAAAACATACAATTTACGATGGAAGAAGAGGTAAACAACGTATTGAATTTCCCCGACCTCAAAATTATTCTCAACAATCAACACCTAGAATTTGGCAGGAAACCTTCAAGCACGCAGCAAACGATCACCAGTGATTCTAACCACGCATATCAACAAAAAATGGCTGCCTATCATTCGATGGTTCATAGGTTGACAAAAATACCGTTGAGTAGTGAAGAATTTAAAAAAGAACGCGATTGCATTGTTAAGACAGCAAAAATTAATGGATTCCCAGCAATAATAGTGGATAAATTAATTCGCAAAAAAATGCAGCGGCAAAGGCAGGACAAACTAACAACGTTGTATACACAAAATAAACAGCTTGAACAAATCCGTAGAATCTCGGTACCATACGAGTACTCTAGCCTAACGAAGAAAGTTAAAAAATTATTTAAAGCGCATGATATTCAGGTCATCACACACAGCAGAAACCATCAACTGAAAACGATGTTGGGATCAGCTAAGGACAAGCAAACCAATCTCTATAATGAACAAAAAATTTTGTTTCCATCTGAATATTTTATGTATTTTCTTTAGCTTTACTTTCGCAAGCGTAAAATGGATAACCCTATACAACGAATAAAAAAGGGAAGTAGTAACTTTGTTTATATTTTTGATTAGCTAGTTCGTTGCAGCATCCAAAATAATTTAATAGTTTTATTTTGTTGTTCTTAATTCAAATAATGATAATTATCTTTGAAAAATCCAAAATCGTTTTTAAAGAATCATGAAATCATATTTCTTGGATGTTCTCCCCTTGACTATGTTTTTGATTTCGTACCATATTGAGGATATGCTGGGATCTAGGGTTGGTGTAAAAAAAGTTAAATATAAATGTGTTTTTTTTTGGTTTTTTGTAATATTCAACGCAACGTGTCGTATACGTATTCGATGGAAAGAAATTTTTCACCGGTATACGAGTATTCGTAATAATCATTTCGAATATCCTCTATTGTTGCCCCATCCTGAGCTGGCGAAGTGATAATACTGCGAATAATTGCATCAAACGGAATTTGATCCTCTGATAAATTATTTGCAGCAACCGGCCACAATTTTAATTTAATTTTAAATAATTAAAACACTAGAACACGACAATGTAAAGTGCACAGAATGGAAGACGACTTCATAATCATCACATTTTCGTCTCTTTTATTTGCTCCTCTACTCCTATTGTCCTTTTTGTGAAGGTTCCTCGAGCAGTTTGCCTAGTCGCACTGCTTGATTACTACATATATTGATTCTAAATCTGTAATGTGACGCCTACGCCCGGGAATCGAAGTGATTCCGATCCCGAACCCTTGCACTCGGCCAGATGGGTATGACCTCGAAGTGCAAGCGGACTTCACCTTTCGTGCGGATATCGTTGCGCAGAAAATATTTTTTATCTCCAAAAATTTAGATCTGTGGATTTAAATATTTGAAACAGAATATGAATCAAAACCCCGACGCATTTCGAGACATATCCATCTAGGAATGCCCCCTCCACCATGGCCATCGAAAAACTATGCCACTGGCGACAAATGGAGATGCACATTGCCGCCATGTGGCGTTCCATTCCACACATCTGTTTTGTCCGAGTAGAAAACAAGTAGTCAATTTGATAAGTGAAAGCTCCGGTATTACAAAGTGGTAAAGTGATTTTACACGTCGCTGCGCCTTTCGACCCGTTTGTAAGTGAAAGTGAGCTTTACCGCGTGTGCGCATATGCTGTAGGAAGCAGTAGAAAGGGCTACAATAGGGCAGGACAACATTGTACCAGTCTCTCCTTGCTGTGACTAGGGATTCATGCCCCTTGGAATTGGAGCAATTAGCCCAGAAGGGGATATTTGGCCCCACGTGCACAAGCGCCAATACATGGTAACCAGTGAAGAAGTGGCGCTGGAGGTGACTGAACTCACAGGTAAGAATAAATAAAAAAAAAAAACCCAAAGTATACAATTCATTCTGCAAATAGCTCTCCTCCAAGTCCTGCAATTTTCTCTTGGCTCTGCTAAGCATTCGCTTCCGAATCGAGGAGGATGTTTTTCGGTCTTAGCATGGGAGTCGGACGATATAGACCATAGATTCAAAGCGAACGATCGACTTTCTGCAAGTGGGAGCCTGCTGAAACAAAAGTGCGGATATCGCCTCATATGTGCGGTCAAGTTGAAGTATTATCTACCAGGTCAGACCGTTTTCGGCAAATATTACTCGCGCAATATCCTCCTTTATAAGGGTGCCAACATTTACATCAGCTTGAAATAATTCAGGTCTTACTGTCTCCATTACCAGATGATACATCTAGGTCTCATTAGGTTATGTCGCATCGTATGGAAGCTAGTTTTGCGCACAAAAGTTTCTCCATAATTTACCCCCGGTTCAAATAGCAAAACAATTTTGACTCTGATAGCGGTAGGAAAGAAAAGAAAACGAAGGCCAAATATATTAAAAATATGAATTCTAATGTAGCAACGAACAAATTGATACATATATTTATATGATCGCAAGTAATGTGACAAAATATAGGTAAACTAAGGTCAGTTTGCTTAGAAAGTAAAACAATAACTTATAGAATGAAGAAATTATCAATGAACTCTGCAACAGTAAATTAGTGAAGAAGGAATTGATTTCGTTGCCGGAAATAATGTAATCTTCAAATGCATGCTCTATGTCCACAATTCGCTGTTTCCAAATCATATACAATCACCTTTCTCTTTCAACCCTCTCCCATTCAAATAGTTTATCTGAAAACAGGGTTTTTCATTCACTAAGTCTTCCGAATTGACTACACGTTCTTTCTTTTATTTTCGATTCAATACATTTTTCATAATTTGTATGTAAAAAGAATAATTTTCCCGGAAAATGTCGTACAAATTAATCACTGATTTGCCTGAATCGTGAGCAGTTCCTGAGTAGCAGTTCCTAGATGTAGTAAAAAAAGCAAATTTGCCTTTTCGATTGTTGAAAAAAATTAAAGCTGAAATAGCCCGGTTTCCTGTAAGTTCATTACCGTCTGCCAAAGCTCTAAACAACTCATCACGAAAAATACAAACCGTCATTTTAACCGCCCTTAGCCAACATGTTCATATACATTCAATTTTGAACTGATGGTCTTAGAACAAACTAAACTCATGTAATAAACAATTTCAATGTAAAATTACCCACAACCGCTTGTAACTCTGTGTAAAATATATGAAAAGATTTTAACACTGCTGACATGCATAAATGGTCAAATTTATATCTTAGATCAAAAGTTATCAAGACATACCATGGAGCTAAACAAACAAATTGATAAACTCGTACAGACAATTAGAAGATTTGTTTATCATGCATTTATTATTTGCATTTCTGTTTAAATTTCGCTCTTTTATACACTGTACTCAATTATACATTATATTTTGTCAACAATTTAATCACGTACACTTATATCAATACATAAATCAATCTACTATTAAGTTAGGATTACATATAATTTTTACTGATATTTATGCATTTTTTTATATAAAGCTTCTTTCGACATTAGAATATTTTCGTTATTTTTCACTCCCATACAAATTTATTTGTAATTCATATGAAAAAAGAAAATACGAAAAAGAGCAACAATAAATTCCTTTCTAGTCAATGAAATAAGAAATTTAGATGAAATGAAAAGTGAATTAACATCAAATTTATACTATATTAGGTAGATATCAATTTTTGTAGAAATCACAGATGAGAAATATTCCTTCTTCTCCAATTTGAACTTTTGCTGTACGTACGGTAAATTTGAATTCGAGGATAACTTTCATTTTCTTGGATATGAGTAAATGTTTCGTTATATTCAGTTTCTGAATGGCAAATTCAATATTGATATGCTGCTTAATGGAAAGAAGTTTGTTACTTATTAATCAGATGGATCAGAATTTCCAACTGAATGAAAAGCATCTAAAAGGTAGAAAATCATTACAAATGGCGCCCAACGTGGGGCCTAAACATCCTAAGGGGGAAAGAAATTCGCGTCTTCTGACGAGTTGTTCCTTTACGGAGGATGTAAGGTACTCTGGTAC
This sequence comes from Odontomyia ornata, assembly GCA_963969285.1. Taxonomy (NCBI): domain Eukaryota; kingdom Metazoa; phylum Arthropoda; class Insecta; order Diptera; family Stratiomyidae; genus Odontomyia; species Odontomyia ornata. The sequence continues at coordinate 313,117,730 of OZ017739.1, forward strand.
TCGAGTCCCACTATCAGGAGCAGTGGAGTTGTGTGATACACACAAGCAGTCGCTTCACGTGAGTTGTATCTTCCGCTCTCCTTTGTTTGATTTTTTTTTTCGCGACAGAATCCTTTCGATGTGTTGTCCCAGGTTAACCCCTGTAAGGACCTTCTATTTTCTTGATGGAACTGCCAGCCTGATGGGTTTACCTATCAGCATGGACTCTCAAGAAAATGGAAGGCTACCTTGCCTTTATGTCGCGGAAGGATTCTAATTATTTCGTATGCGTGATAGACGAGTGGTATCGGTTCAACGTTCGGTGGCGTATGCTGGAATTGCGGAGCCCGGAATGCTTCCACGCGTCGAAACTTCGGGAACGCAAAATAAAAATTAGATTTTGTATTCTTGTCTGGTTATAAGAAGGAATACGGAGTAACGTAAAGTAGGGTTCTTCTCCGTATGGTTTGGTTTCGCAACGCGTTTGGAAAACGGGCATGTTCAGGTGGCTGAAATTATTGTAATTGAGCGTAACCCATTCGGAGACCCGCGACCGAAATCCTCTCCGAACTAGCTGGCCGACAAGCAGCCACCGCGTGAATGGGTTATGGTGCACGGATTGGTTGACCTGTTGGTACCATCCGCTGGCACTACTCAGACTTAACGTCTAGAACCGATGAGAGGTCGGTTCCGCGTTCGAGCTTAAAAAGTTGAAAATCATTACAAATCATTTATTAATTCCACGGTGAAGCATTAGATACACTCCATCACCTTCTAGAATGTTTTTCTAAAAATCGCCAAGCTTCAATATGACTGATGTGCTAAAATTATTACATACGATTTTTCAAACGTAGACTTATCAGATTTTCAAATTATATGCCCGATATGGTAACACTTGAAAAATTGTTGCGCGAAATAAAATAGAATGCATTTTAATCGAAAACATAAATTGTTATCTTTTGCAATTTTATCGAAAATTTATTTCAAGTTTTTCTATGAAAATGAAAATAGATTCTTATGTGTCCATTCCTAATGAAAAATGTTGAAACTAATTCCAACCGGAAGGAGTAATTTATGAAAATGTTGGCTTAAAAATAAGAAATATAAAAGGTATTGATTGAATGCAGCTTTAGGTATTGTTATGTTAATTATAGCGGGTGGCTGAGTGCTTTGTCATTATATCGTCGAAGAAATAGGAATAAATTAAAATATTTGCTTATAGAAGTGTAAACAGCACATTGAAATATTAAAGATGTTTTTGATAGAAAATCTTGTTTCGAAGTTCATGGAAACATTTTTAAAGGAGAACTGGTATCAAGTTCTTGGTCTTATTAACTTCGCTACTTAGAAGTTCATGGTTATAGATATAAAAATATTTTTATGTAAAGAGAATGCCTTTAATACATATGTATATAAAGAATACATTTTTCTTAATACGAGTATAGTGATTATGATTTTGGGATTCCATTCAAAATTCTATATTATACTGATTTAATGAGGATGCAATTGGAGCTGGATTAAAATTAATTGTAAGTCATATCTTAAAAAAGTTTAGTAATTTTTGTAATACGATAGTCCATAATGGCAGCCGGTTGGGAAATTTTTCGGAAATATAAGTTAATCAACTCATAGAAAAAATTGTAATTCAACAAAATTTCAATTCAACTGAAAGTCATTATTATTTTTCTGCATTAAAAATATATTCCATGTATATATTTGCGAATAATAGGGAAGACAATAATTTAATGGCTTCTGTCTACAGAGCAACATTGTCAAAACAGTTTTTTTCTTAAATATTTGCTTCTTGGGTGAGCAAAGCATCATTTCAGTCAAACACGTTATTTAACGAGGAGAACTTGACAGGTTCTTAATGATTGGGTAATAAACGTGATAATGAGTCACTTAGTCACAATTTTTTTATTTTCACGAGACAATTAGCATATCCTTCAATGTTCCGTTCAATCTTACAACACGCCACTGACATAATCACTAATTATATTTTCTTTTCAGAATAGGTCATTGTCTAGTTAGCTAAGATGGGGAAAAAATGAATTCATTTTGGAACAAACTTTCTATACTATAAACGTTCTTTGATCATGAGTCGTAACATTTTTTTCATTTTCGAGGTTTTGTCAAATTTTGCGAAAATTATGACCCATCTATTCGTTTATATTTTTGCCTTTTTGCTTGCTGCCCTTCCGTCCTACCGTGCATAGGTTTTCTACAAAATTGCAGTAGCGCAAGTTGAAGGTGATGATTTCTCAAACGAATTGATATCCAAAAATTAAAAGATTTTTAAGGGTAATGCCGTCAATGGAAGTGATTTTTAAATGTTTTTTTGTTGTTCCAAAATATAGTCGATATGTACAAGTATATTAAATGGAAGGCTTTTATAAGAACTTTCAAGAACAGTAGGGCAACAAAACTGGTAAGGGCTTAAATATATATGCGAATAATGTGTGCATAAGAAACTGAAAGCTAATTTAAATACATTTCACATATTTTATACTCAGTAGAAAAATCAATTTATGAGCTTTGTTGATAATATCCAGTGGGCATTGCTTGAATGACTATTCTGTTTGCATAACTTTTCTGGTACAAGTAATCTGCTGCAACTCCGACCTGTTTTGATTTTTGGAAAGGGGAATGGCCATTATCCATACAAAAAATACCCGGCATTAATTAATTTTACTGTACACTAATTTATTCTTAAAATCATATTTGCCTGAATTGCTTTACGACGAGGGAGGAACCAGTTATAAACAGTTTTTTTGAAGGATAGGTTATATCAAGGATAGGAATTACTAAGCAAAATGAAATTAAAAAAGTTAATTATCACATTATTAACATAATGTAGATGTACAATAAGTAAAAAGAGTTCGATATTTAACCAAGCAGTAATAATATCGGTGCTCAAAATGCAAAAAATTATTATAAGTACACCTTGAATTTTGGCTCCCTGAGATAAACTACATATTAACAAGAATGGCTACGTCTCTAACTACCCCATTTTCGTGCAAATACCATCGTTTTATCAATGCTCACTACCATAAGGAGAAGCCTATCTTATTTGGTAAGTTCCACTTGCCATCAAAACCATGTTGCTGTAAAAACGCTTTAGAAAATGAACCGCGATTTTCTCTATTTGCATAAACATATTTTTTTCGGATAGGGAGGTAAAAGTTGTTTATAAAATGAATGTGGGACTCTCAAACGTATAAAACTTTAGAGCTGCCCACTAAATACCTGACCTACCAATGTATGAACCTAGCCTAGAATCATTTGACAAAATATTTTCTCGTTATGCTAAGTCTCGAGGCACCACCGTCTTGCAGGAATCTCTTTCTCTAGCTAGAGCGCGCTCATCCTAGGATGAAGAAAGAAGGATTTTTAGAATGATGCTGGGGAAATAGCACACCAACAGTTCGGATGACCTCCTAATGAGCCAAGACAAAGGTGATAGACTATCCACAGTACCTCAGCTCCTGAAGTCTTCCTTGTTTTCATTGACAGGACTGTTTCTCCTAGTTCCAGTCATGTAAATACTTCCAATGCTGTTTAACCGGTCATATGCATGGAAGAAGTGCAAGGAAAGTGTTCAAACTACTTCATACATTTTTTTTTCTATCATGTGAGTAGAACGTTAATTGGCACCAAACTTTTATATAATAACGTATTACCAATAACCTGTGAAAATGGGTTCACATCATTTACCGAATTTCACCAGTAGTAAGCGTTAGTGTCTCATCTTGAATTCTACAAATAAATAGTAGTTAATGGTCTCGGGGTCGCACATTGGGTTTATTGGTTACCCAATAATGGGACATAAATTGCAAATAACTGCAAATACATCTGAAGCTCTGCTACAAAATCTTACTTATACGTCCTTTGTGGTGACGTTAGAGGGTGAAGGTGCATCTATCGCGAATGATAATGGAATTGAAAGTACTAACCATGTTGCCAAAATGGAGGTTGGACTCCCCGTCTCTGGAAAATCCTACATTGTTTTGAAACTTGCAACGGAGCCTCAGTATGGATTGGATCTACCGCAACGACCTCGCTACCGAAAAAAATATGGACATTTATCTTAGAATGCCAGATCATTGAACTACCCCGGCGTTGTCAAGGACCTTTCACAACAAGCCAGTCAATACAAGTATTTATTAAACATACGGGCAATCCAGGAAACAACCTGGACTGGAAATTAAATCGCACACAATATAAGTGAAAAGCAAGAATTTGAAGTGGTCGCACCTTATTGATTTTAAGGCAATCAATGAAAGGTTGTGTGCGATCTGCGTAAAAGCAAAACTCTACAAATTATGGCTGATAGACGTTCACATCCTGATCGAAAAACAGGACAAAAAAACGAAGGTAAAGCTCTACAATCATCTGCAAAGATTGATCGACTCATTGTCTACAAACAATACAAAAATAATTCAACGCTAAGGTTGGCAATGGAAGTATCTCATCCGCGAACGACTGGAGGATATAGCCTCTATGATGAAACAAATGAAAACGGCCAGCACCTGATTGACGTTGCATGTAGTGCAAATCTACTTGTAGTCATACATTCAACATGCTTCCCACATCAACCCATAAATGAAATGACCTGAGTATCATTGAATGGCAACACACATAACCAGATCGACCATGTTCTGATCCAGCAACGTTGGGTCTCGAGCATAGTTTAGGTCCATAAATATTGAGGAGCCGATTGTAACTCAGATGATTACTTGATCAAATTAACCTATAGATTTTGTATGTTAAAGACATATTCCCTGAAGACTATTCTTCTACAGAAATAAAACATCAATAGGCTCCAAATGGCGTCCGTAGCGAAAAATTTCACGGTGACCTTCGACAACCAGCTAGCTCCTGTCGTATCATATACATAACTGAAAATAAGCGACGCGGGATGGGTGGAAGTGAAAGTGGCAATTAAGACCGTAGCAGAACACATGATGGGAAATCAAGCCCGATGCAAGAGAAATGATTGGTTTGATGATGAGCGCCAGAATGCGTTAAACAAAAAAAAAAAACCAGACAAACAAAGAAAACTTAGGTAGGAAAACCAGGGCGAAGAGAGAACACTGTGAAAATTTCAGAAGAGTAGCGAATAAGATAATAAGAGCTAAGGAAATAAAATACAATGACGATCATTTGCGGAGTATTGTTGTAAGTCTTATGAGCAACAACACAAGACAAACATACATAGTAGTGAAAAGCCTGAAACATGGTTAACAACCCAATATGACACAATGCAGTGATGACATTGGCAACATCATCTTTCAAGACCTCCTTAACCCTCCACACAGCTCTAAAGCATTGGGGCTTGCTAATATTTCGGGATAGCTTCCATTGATTCCACCTGCTCTGAATGAAATTTGTTGATAAAGCGCTAGACATCTATGAGATTGAAGCCAATCAATGATATTCCCTATCTGCAAAAAATGTGACAAGCTACAATTCGAAGAGTATCGAGACATATCTATACTTTGCATGGCGTACAAAATGTTACCAAAGCTCCTAGAAAATTAAATCAGATCAGTATTTTTGAAGAGTGCCAAGGTAGCCTTAGAGTAGTTAGATCGACAACGGACCAATTGTTTATTTTCGCTGACTTTAAGTAAGCATACGACACTATCTAGTTGAAAAGCCCTTCTGTTAGAAGCTATGTCCTGCCTCCTCGACTTGTTTCACTTTTGAGTATTAATTGTAAGTACTCATCTTCAATCATTCATTAAATTGAATCAAGTGTTAGAAGCATGTACCCTAAACGTTGACGTTGGATGAAAATAACTCAAAATTTTTAATTTTTGCACTTAAAACAGCCACCATTTTATTTTACGATGACTGATACCACTAACTGAACCATTTCTCAAAGATATTCATGATACCTATCATTCTTGATTTTTTTATGCAAATCCTAGGAAAGCTGTTGTGTCTGAGTCGGTAAAAGCCATAGCCGTATGTGTCCATTGTAATACAGCGCATATTGTTCCATGGTAATTCAGGAAAATTCAAACCACTATAACTTCGTTAAATACAAGTCAATGCTTGTGAAACTTTCAGAGCAGGTCAATCTTATAAATAGTACTGACTTCCGTTAAATTTAAAGGTACCATTGAGATTTAATTCAAAAGAATGTATAAATCATACTATTACTAACAAAGTTGAGTGAATTTCGACCTCTCACGTATTTGTTTTTATAGTACTCATAAAGGTTTTTTTCAGATTTTTCAGATGAAAAATGTCCAATTGCGAGGGGGAGGGGGTATGTAAAAAGCTCGAGTATTTCCCTTTCCCCTGCCCCTCATGGTACCGACAAGGCAATGTCAGGACTCGTTTTGAAAAGATCTCATTAAGACCTTTCCAATGACACCCTACTCGACTACCAATCCTGAACAATGTTTTTGAAGGGGCGCCTGCCTACATAGGAAGACACCCCTTAAATTCCTTTGAATAATTTTTACACCCCAAAACTTTCAAGAAGTCACCACTTCTAACCTTTTCACAAAGTTTCGTGGCTGTAGCTTCTATAGTTTCGAAGATAAAGTGCTATGATATACAGACGGAGGGATGGACGGACGAACAGACGGACACAAGTCGTGATTGCAATAGGATTTTGTTTTTTAAGTACAAAACTCTTAAAAAGATGTTCGTTGGAAGAACTGTAGGGAAACCGAGTAAATGCTGAACTGACTCATTCGACGAAACCAGTTCATTGCTACTTAGACTTTAGAATTGGAGGACGTGGTCGATGGACCGAGAAAGTTGGAGGTACATGTTGCAGGAAGCAAAAGTCCAAAAGAGACTGTCGCACTACACAGCAGAAGAAGAGAGAGCGTTAATTGGCCGGTGAAGGCATTTCTTGACTGACGGATACATTATTAACCAGTTGTATACGTCGTCATAATTCTGTGGCTATTGAACTTTACATCGGAGCTTGTGAAACTTTGTTTCTATTCAAAGATTATAAATGAGTTTAGCACATCGTAGTTAAGTGTAATACATCTTCAGCTTATCAGTCTCCCGATCTCAGGCAAATTTCGCATCAGCCGTTGACTGGCCCTGAACACATCTATTAGCCTCTCAACATAGATCGCCACGATTTTTCCAAGCAGTGGTTAATTATTGAGAACATGGGCATTTTTTCGTGGTTGGGAGGTAAATGTCATTTCCACACTGAGTGTGTGACTCCCATACTTACAAGAGGCTGGACCATATGCCAAACATCTCTCCTTTTAACCAGAGAATCAAGCCTGGAACCATTTGGCATATTACTTCGGGTCAGGTCTCGTTTTGTTATACCTTGAGATGCCTTCAAGTTGAAGACTCCTCCTCTGGTAGGAGGGAAAGAGAAGAGGAAAAGGCCCAGGGATCTATTATAAGTCTAGATTTTTGAAACGTTTCTTACGGTGAGCTACTGAGACAACCGATCAAGCGCAAATTATTTGGCATTTCCCGTCTCAGTACCGCATCGTAAAAAACGTTCCACAAATCTGGACCAAGGGTAGACCCCTGTGCAATAACCGATGTAACTTACATCTATCGTTGGCCCTGTGTTGTGTCGTGAAGTAGGCTATGGTCCTTCAGGTAGTCCCTCAAAAGCCACATTAAAAATTCCATAGCCTGGAGTAGGATTTCCAGCGTATGCCTCCATCTAGCGGAATTGAAGGCGTTCGTTCGGAGTGTCACGAACAGGACGATCCGTCACTTGGTGCGGGTATATGTTCCCACCTTTTGGGCCGCAGTCACCACCTCTGCAATTGCATCAATGCTGGAACATCCTGCTCTGACGCCGGACTGCTGAGAAGATAGTTCCCCAACCGTACGAACTGTGTAAGTGAGTGTTCCCTTGCTGAGTTTCTCTAGCTCTTTCCGAGCCGTGACTAACACGTGTAACGGGTGGTATGGAAACAGCGATGAAGAATTTTGCTTCCCTGCTAATCAGCATGAGCCTCGCCTTCTTCCATCATACCTTGAAAACCCCATCCCGTACGCAAGCGTTGAATGTGCTGTGCAATAAGTCTGGGTAACGGTGATAGACAAATTGCAAAACCTCAGCTGGAGCACTATCTGGGCCTGTAGCCTTCCTTACTTTCAATGAAAAGACTATCTCTTCCAATTTTGGCGTCAACATGGACGTGATAGACGAAGAAGAGTGATTCTACTATCTCGTCTATCTTTTCGGAATCATGTATGCACGGTTTCCGTGGGGAATCAAGCTTCCGTCTAGCCAGCATGTAGCCAAGCCCCACGGATCCTCACATAGTCCACTAGTTCTTGCCAGCAGCAAGCTTTACTGTTATTAATCAAATTGCGAAGGCATTTCCTGGCTGACTCATGCGCTGCTATCTGGTTTCATGCCTAGCCACGGCTCCTTGCCCGTTGAGCCTCACACCAAAGCTTGTGACACTCCCTTTGCTTTTCAGACATTTCAGGCTTGCGGAAGCAGGGTTTTCCATGAGGCATAGAAGCGCTACAAGCAGTCGTGATAATGCTCATCGTTCAGTACACCACGCCTCTAGCTGCCGTCTCTGCGGATTTTCTTGCATCAGAAGATTGCTGTAAGTACCTCGACGAACCTCTTGATGTCAATCCTTCTAATGTTCTACCCAGTTGTAGAACATCGAGAGTATGGACACTAGGAGACAGCATCACTGATTTCAAGCAGAATGCACAGATGATCACTGGCTGAGTAACCAACTGTGTATGCTCCATACTAAGGCCTCCGAGGTGAATATCACATCCAATAATACGGGGAAAAGTGGCGTATTTCCAGTGTTTAGTACGACGAACACCATCCTGGCCGCCATTTCTACGGTTGGGTTTCCCCGCGTATTTCTTTGAGGTAAACCCGATTCGGCTGCTTTAGCATTGAAGTCTCCTCCAACGAGCACGTTGTCCTCTGCGTTTAAAACGGCGCCCTTCAAAGCATTTAGTTTCACTGGGAAAGATGATCTCAATTTGTTGGGCGTTAGGTACACATTATACGTGTGCCTCCTGGAAATCACTGTTTTGAACCCTTTTGGTGGCAGTACTAGTTTCACCAGGAGACCATGATGCAGAAGTTTTACCATAGTGCTGCTCACTCGGTAGCCAAAAGTCGGCTTTGGTGTCCCTTGCAAACTGCTCAAGCAGGTTTCAGGCGGTTGAACTACAATGTAGGCTTAGCTGCAGGATATAGGTCATCTTAGTTTTGATTTTACCTTGGCTAGGGCTTCCTGGAAAACCCAAAAATTTTCCTAATCTCAAGATGTGCACAAGATCCGGTCTTGGATCAGCATCCTTTCAAAATATATAGTGTGCCTCTTCTGTACACTCTTTTCTTTTGTGTCCCATTTCACCACGTGTGTAGCATAGGGAACTTCTATCGGATCCTTTGTATACTTGCGCGGTGTGACCTTAGCCAAGGCAGAACAAGGAAGTTGGGAGGTACCATCATGATTCTTAAGCAAAAGATGCTGGCAGTCACTGGCTGGCAGTCCTCTAGTATGTTACAATTGAGTGTCCTTAGCATCAAAGCTATGTTGTATCTTGTATTTTTCATACACAGCCTCAACGGTATAATGTTGGCTTATTACCAACATTTAAAACAGCAAGCTCCATTTTGGCTGATGTCTCTTAGACTTGTTTGCACCTTGTGTCTACTTGAGATATATCGGGCTCAATAGCTTTCGGACTGAAGTTTATCTTGATGAGAACCTAAACTTCGATGTTCAAAACAGAGTGCCCCAAAGCATTAAATTTGTCTTGAAAAGATGGAATTGCTTTGCTTGGTGCTAGATATAAACTACAAAATTTCGTTATTCAACACCAAAGACAAACAAAACTGTTTACTCGTACATTTCCCTCCCTTCGAAGTATCTCTGGGTGGTTATTGTCCGTGAAGGACTTACAGCAATGTCAAGCTGCCTCAGTGAACAAGGTTCGGCTGCTCACTCAGAGTGACTCTATCGAGGAATGCGTGTGAGGCGGGTTCTTTCTGCTGGCATCAAGTTCTACTACAAATTATTTCTTTGCACTCACGGGTGGTAGGGTGAAGAAACACCAAATACAGACCAAGTTGGGTAGATAGAACTACGCTCGTGTCAGAAGGGTTTTGTACTTAACATATTCTACAATTTTCCAAAGATATTCATCATGAATATACATTCGGAAACATTCATGCAAATCCTAGCAAACCCGTAGTGTTTGAGTTGATTGGAAGTGCATATTGTGCCATAGCCATGGATAAGTTGCTGTTGTAATACAGGAAAATTTAAACCCCATAACTCTTTTAAATACGATTTAATCTTTCTCAAATTTCTAGTAATGATTAAACTTGTAAATTGACATTTACCTATTGAATCTTATTAAATTTGAGTGTGTCCTTACATTTTATTCAAGGAAGCGTCAAATTGATAAATCATACTATTACTAGCAAAGTTGATTGAATTTGGACTTCGGACTAATTTGTTGTTGTAGTGCTCATAAAGGTTTTCACTTATGATTTTTTCAGATTTTTCGGATAAAACGTTTCCAATCGCGAGAGGGGGGAGGGGTACGTCTAAGTTGCATGTAGTCACCCATCTCCTGCCTGCCTCGGTACTAATTTTAAGATCTTATCTCATTGAGACCTTTCATATTATACCCCACTTGATTACCTTTGGCGAACAATTTTTTTTAAGGGTCACTCCTCTATATAGGGGGACCCTATTAAAACTCTCTGAAAAAATTTTTCACCCCAAAACATTCTAGGAGTCACAACCTCCGACCTTTCCATAAAGTTTCATGGCTGTAGCCGCTATAGTTTCATAGAAAAACTGCTGTGACAAACAGACGGATGGACGGTCGGACACAAGTACCGATTTTAATAAGGTTTTGTATTTTAGTACAAAACCCTAAAAAGGATCTACATTTAGTAGCATCTGTGAGTAGTACCGTGAATCTACGGCATGTGTTTATATGCGGTGACATTCTTGAATTTACACTAAACTGAGTATAGGGTTTTATAAAATAATTTTACAGATCCCTTCCAAAATCACGTCCTGTCTGTCCGTGCGCCCGTGTGTCACAGCAATTTTTCCCTGAAACCATAAAAGCTAGAAATATCAAACTTTGTATGTGTGTGTAAATTGGCGCCCTCTTTAAAGTTCAACTAAAAAAAAATTTATAAAGTATTTAACGGGGTCTCCTCAAACAGTATGGCCCCTGAAAAAAAAAATTATCAATGGTAGCTAAGATGGGTATCAAATGAAAGATATTGATGACAGCTTTTCAAAACAGGTCTTAAACTGACATTTTTTTCGGGGAGTGCACAGGGAAGGGAATACACAAAAAATGTGTTTCCCTCTCGCAATTGGACACCTGTGATCTAAAACTCTGAAAAAAAATTATGGAGGCGGATGTTTATGAGTAAAATAACAAAAAAATACCTTTGAAGTCAAAATTCGCTTTACTTTGTTAAAAATAGTATGATCTTAAACTTCAAATTTTCCCCAGTAAAACTCAACAAATCAATATGAAAGTAGTTTTAAATAAGGTCCTAATACTCTGTAAGTTTGTTGAAAATCGAATGATATTCACGGAAGTTATAGCCATTTGAAATTTCTTCAATTACAACAACAGTAGAATACAATTTAGGTATTTTATGGACTTTCCAGCGAAGCAGATACTGCAGTTTTTTTTTGATCTTCTTAAAATTTTCAAGCAACATAAATATTTTTAGGATTTCATGATTTGAGTGATTTCTGTTTGTTTAAAACAAAATGGCGACGTTGATTTTCTTTTGAAAGTCCACATCTCTTTTGTTTCTTGACTTTATTCGTTGCTGGTGACTGTATTTCATAAGTTGAGTACAAAACTCTTTTGACATTAGCGTATGTCTGTCTTCCCAACTTGTTTGTTTTAGGTATTACTTTCAAGTGTTCTTTTACAGAAATGCTTGTATTCGATACTTGGGTGTATATTAAGGACAGTAAACCAGATAGTGACAGATGTCTCCAAGTTTTTCAGTCAATGACACAGTAGCTGCCAGATGTTGTGAATATTAATACTGGTGACTTTTCAACGTTTTTGAAGGATTCAGAACACTTTGGAATTAAATTTATCGATCGCATTCTTGAATGGCCACGATATGCGGAGACTGACTGAACAATGGTGGAATTCGCTATTTCGCAAAAATATTCTGCGATAACATTCAGCTGCCGGCAGTCAGTGATCTTTCTTCTACTAGTGGCCGTAAGTACAAAAAGAACTTAAAAAAGTATACTAGCTGATTAAATTGATGCAAGTTAGCCAATTTAGCCATTCTAACACCGCTTTTGTGGGATTCAACGCTGACGAAATACCGCCTCTCATCATAGTTCTGTGCCCGTTGGACCTCACGCCAAAGCTTGTGACACTCCTTACGCCTCGTAGTGATTTGAGTTAACCACCAGCACACTGAGGGCTTGCCATTCCGGAGTATTTGACGAGGCACAGAAACATTGCAAGCAATCATGATAATGCTCATAGTTGAGTTCACCACATCTTGAGCTACGAGTTCTTCCATTCCCTGCAAATCTCTCTGCAGCGGAGCACCTCGATAAACCTCTCGGCATTTATCCTTCCGATGTTCCACCCAATTGTAGGGAGTCGAAAGTACAGACGTTGGGAGCAAATATTACTGATCTTAAGCAGAATGCACTGATGATCACTGGCTGAGTAGTCCACTTATACTCTCCAACTGTGTATCCTGTATAGTAAGGTCTCTGAGCCAAATGTAACGTCAAATATGGTTCCTTCACAACCAATATGGTAGAAAGTTTGTGTTTTGCGGTGTTTAGTACGATGAGTGCCGTCTTTGTTGCCATTTTAAGGATTCGTTTTCCCGCAGATCTGTTTGAGGAATGCCCCGTTCTATTGTTTTAGCGTGGAAATCTCCCCCAACAAACACATTGCCCGTTGCGTTCAAGACACTGCCCTCCAAAGCATTAAGCTTTGCTTGAAAGATGCTATCGATTCGTTTGGCGTTGGGAACACACTGAAGAAGGTGGTCCTTGAGCACCAAACCTACACAAAACCATCCCCCTATCCACAGCTCTTCACCTAGAAATTACAATTCCGAACCCAGATGGCGGTAGTACCAGTTTCAACAGAATACCACAATGCAGAAATTTTATCATGGTGTTGCTGCTCATACTGCACACTGGTCAAGCAGATATTGACCGTTTTAGCTGGTCTAGCTACAGGATGCGGGTCATCGAAGTTCTAATTTTTCCTTGATTAAGGCTTCCTGGAATATTCGGCATTTTTTTGATCCCAAGATGTTCCCAACGCCCGGTCTTGAATCAGCATCCGTGTAAACAATACAGTGTGCCTCCGACATTCTGCGTCTAGCACTCATTGCGTGTAGACGTGTTTTTAATTCACTCCTGTCAAGAATTTTTAAATTAAAATAATTTTTAAGAACGTCAATTACAAAGTAATTTTATAAAGAAACTTATTACATCGTCGAACTATTCGAACAATTTATCGAGTATCTTGATTTTACCAACGAGAAAGTTTCAAGAAAGAAAATAAGTTTTTTTCACCGGGGAGATGGAGGAGCCCGACGGCTTCCCACCGCTGGGGGACCCAGAGCCAGGCATTTTGAAAATTACAAATGATAAAATGAACAAGCGGAAAAATGAACACGACAATTGTGAGCATGGAAAGCGAATTACGATTTCAAGCGAAGATTATGAAAAAGTAACCATGGAGAATACAAGGGTTATGAAACAAAATGACGAATTAAAACTCCGGATACAGAGTTTAGAAGATATGGTCCGGACGTTGTCAAATGGGAACAAACAAAAAGCGAAGCCACAGAATACGTCCGGCAAAGAAGAGCCGATACTCACTAAGAAGAATGAACAACAGGAAACAACAAGCAAGACCAACGGGAAAGGAGTACCAACAAATAAAATGAAATCGCAAGATATGAGCAAGACAATCCATGATGCGGAAAATATCCTGAGCGCAGGAGGAGCGAACGACAGCGCCAATTATTATGCGGTGCTGCTTGCTATGCACGAGGAAATGGACGTCGAGATAGAGAGCAACGATAAGATAGGTAATATTGATAGCGATAATAATTTCATTAAATATTTAAAATTAAAAAATAAGCAAAAGGAGAAGAAGCCAACCGGTGTGTCTGCTGGTCCTCCTAATAAAATTAATGTGGTAAATGAAAAAGTTCCTCCAATTAACGTTTTTGGGCAGCGTGGAGGAGATATGGTTCGGTTATTGGCAGCCGAACATAAAATCAAAAACTTTGAAATTAAGAGAGTGACCAGTAATAAGCTCTCGATTAAGACAAAGACACTGGCTGACTTCAAACAGGTGAAAGATGCTCTTAATAGTGTCCAAGCTACCCAATTCACATATACGCCAAAGGCAGAAAAAAAATCAGACCTTCCTGTTAAAGGGCCTGGACTGTGGGGAGAATACAGTTGATCTCCTTGAGATGTTGCAGGAAGCAGCACCAGCTGTTAAGTTCATGTGTGTGAAAAATTTTGCTACAAGGAGATCAACTGTAGAAGGTAAAATATTACCATTTTATTTGGTACAAATTTCCAACAACAGCAGTCCGAGTGCCCTCCAACAGGTAAGGTACTTAAACTTTAGAGTTGTGAGGTGGGAACGCCTCCAAAAAACTGAGGACAACCAGTGTTACAGGTGTCAACGATTCGTTCATTCGGCTGCCAATTGTGCAATGCACTATCGCTGTGTTAAGTGCAAAGATATCCACGCCCCCGGTGAATGCAAATTGGCTCAGGTGGAGCCAAAAGAAAAATTGTATTGTGTTAATTGCGGTACATTTGGTCATCCAGCATCATACCGAGGATGCCCTCGGTATCAAGATGCAAGAGCTAAATTTTCACCAAAGCAAACCAAAGTAAATCAGAATCTGTTACCTCCCAACTTCATCAAACCCGGAGTATCATTTGCACTTGCTGCCAGAGGACCAGCAGACAACAATATAAATAAAATAAATAATGGAAGTGGCAATAATGAGCTGCTTCTTAAAATCTACCAGCAACTTGAATCGCTTTCAGATAGAATTAATAAGCAAGACCAAAAAATCAATTTCGTTTTTCAAAGTTTAGGTCAACATGCTCCAAAATAGTTTGTCATCCAGTCACATTCCCATGGATAGGATTCGTCTCATCTCGATCAACGTCAACTCCATTGTTACTTTACATCGGCGTGATTATCTCCATGAATTCATTGTTAAGCAAAAGCCTGACATCATGCTTCTCACCGAAACCCACCTCAATTCATGGCACTCCATGACATTCAAGGATTTTGAATTCATAAGAAACGATAGGGTAGTAGGTGATGGGGTAGGTGGCACTGGGATATTGGTTCGAAGACCCTATCGTTTCCAAAATATTGAAAAAGTCGAATTCAAAAGCTTTGAATCTCTTGAAGTGTCCGTTATCAAAATTTCACTGCCAGGTGGGGATAACCTCTTCGTTATCTCTGCCTATGCAACTGGTGGAACTGTTCTCAGGCTCAAGGAGGAACTCAATTCCTTGTTTGAAATACTCGAATTGAACAGGCTTCATAATTATTATATTCTTGCCGGTGACCTGAACGCCAAGCATACATCATGGCTGAACGCCACCAATAATCCAAGAGGTGTATTCCTGAAATCGTGGATAACAGAGAACCAGATTGAATACAGGTGCAATCTATATGGGTCGGAGTTCCCAACATACCCTAGGACAAATTCATATTTGGACCTCTGCATTGCTGACGCAAGACTCGAATTCAACTTTAATAGTCCTCAACGGAAACAGCAGGTGCTTCCTTATGATAGAGACCATAACGCAATCGTAATGGAAATCAATCATCAAAGGGATGATTTCTTCCTCATTCCAGTTCAACATGAAAATCATCGGTTGAACTTCAAAAAAACAGACTGGGGAAAGTTTCAAAAGAAGTTTAATCGGGAGTACCAGAAGCAATGTCCCCCTTCTGATGGTGGCAACTCTTGCTCAATGGTTCCTAATGACAGGAATCTAACTAACGATGAAATAGATGTCTATTTGTCGAAGTTAGAGAAGCTGACGTTGGAAACGATTGAGAAAGTAGTTCCCAAGATAAAACATCGAAACAATATGGAAGGATATGAAACACCAACCATCGCAAGGTTGAAAAGATTGAAAAGCCTTCTTCTCACACGCGTCAACAATATTTATCGACGATTTTTGGATTACAACCATCCCTCGTTGGCTTTGTTGAAATTACATCTGAAGAATGTCCGAAAATTAATCCGCTTATACTTCAGGAGTGAGGTCAGCAATCAATGGGCGGAAAAATTGAGGGGTATTAGCCCACAGGACCCAGACGGCGTGTTCACGAAAGTGAATAGCATATTCCGCAAGAAGTCTCGAGTGAAGGTATCGAATCTTGAAGTCACTAGTGATGAGATAAATCTTCTCGATAGGGCTGGTATCGAAATTGATAGTACGACTCCGGATAGAAATGGAAACAGGATCATTTGTGAAGGATTAGATAAACTTGCCCTGATTGGAACACATTTTGAATTGGTTCATTTATCAAACCCTGAGAGAGGGAATGAAATAGTTTCAGAGATCGTTGAAGCAAAAGTTTCCGACTTCAAGTCAAGCCTGAACGGCCAATCAATTCTTCATTTCAATGAAACATTAACATCTGACCTCATACCGAACTTGAATCTTATTGATTATTTTGTCAGCTATGAAGACTTGTGTTTCATATTTCGCAGGATAAACAACAAGAAATCATGTGGTACTGATGGTATTCCAAATGTAGTTCTCCGACATTTGCCTGAAGTTGCTATTAGGAACTATTGCATATTGTTCAACAACATGTTGAGCAATTCATATTTCCCAAATGAGTGGAAAAAGGCTAAGGTATTTCCGATCTTGAAGAAAGGAAAAGAATCTTCATGCCCCAAAGGCTATCGCCCAATCAGCTTGCTGCCTAACATCAGCAAGGTGTTTGAAGTGATACTCAATAGAGCATTAAACGCCCACATTGAGGAAAATGAGTTGATGCCGAATTGCCAATTTGGTTTTCGTGCCAGGCATTCGACCACACATGCAATAACGAAAGTAACCTCAGACATCTGTTGGAAACTAAATGATAAACAATGTGTTGGAGCAAGTCTCATTGATATGGAGAAAGCCTTTGATACGGTATGGTTAGATGGACTAATTTTTAAACTCCTTCAGGACAAGTTCCCCAGACACCTTGTCGCCATGATGTGTAATATGTTATACGGGAAATCGTTTGTTGTAACTGATGGAAATCTGACAACAATGTGCGAGTTCAAGGTCTTGAATGGTCTACAGCAGGGAACAGTTACTGCGCCTCTGCTCTTCTCAATATTCATTTGCAAGCTATTGAACGTCTTTGATTTTAACGTCTCGCCAACGCGATCATTGGTAGCGTTTGCTGATGATCTGATCATCTATACGGCAGATCGAAAGCCACAATAGTTCAGAGCAATCTCCAAAAAATGTTCAATGATGTACAGCTGTACACTGACAATTGGCGAATGAAAATCAATGCGCAGAAGTGTGAAACAATCTTGTTTCGGACAACGCTGCAGGGGGTCAGTCAAGACCTGAAACGTAATTGGAAAGATTTCCACATCATGGCTGGTGAGGGTAGTCTAGAACGGGTTCCACATAAATCCTGTGTTCGATACCTCGGTGTTTATCTCGATCAGTATCTGTACATGTGAAAATCATGCTCAGTAAGGCACTTAAAGTAGTCATGGCCCTTCGAAAACTCTTTCATTCCAGATACATTGATCAAAAGGTCAAAATTATCTGTTACAAGACACTGTTTAGACCAGTTTTGACATATGGATGTCAGATCTGGTACAACCAGAGTGCTAGTACTATGGAAAAATTAAGAGTTTTCGAAAGGAAATGTCTTCGTGCATGTACTGGTTTGTACAGAAAGCCTGAGACGGATTGGAAACATCATATATCGAATAGAAGAATTTATCAAACTGCTGAAGTGACTAGAGTCGATATTTTTATATTGAAACTTCTTCGGAATCATATCGCAAGATCTGTGACTGTGATTCAAAACCCTTGGATTTCACAGCCGTTCCACCCTACAGACGGGTATATAGCGACTTGCCTCGCTACTGGCTTCATTCCTCCAGAAGCGTTCGTGTATTTGGACATGAATCGATATGTTTTTGATTCTGACGGCGTCCCAGTCATATATCACATATATCGACGGGCCACCGATAAGAAGATAAAATATCCTCCGAACTTGAGTTCACGAGATCAACAATTCGAATGGAGATACTCATTTGCTAGATTCGTTGAGGCTGATCGAGTTGAGATGGGGCAATCTAGGTATTGGTGGCTGAATGACAATGTCTAAATTATTCGTGTTTATTTTCAGTTTTGGTGTTTTTCGTTATTTAGTTTTTGAGTTTCAGCTCATTATTCCTACATTTAGTGTTATTGTTTATTTTTGTTAAAAATTAGGGATAGGTTAGGTTGATATTATGTTTATTATATTAGGTTAGAGATAAGGTAAAACGCTTAGGTTAGGAACATAGTTATAGATTTTTTTAGTATAAGATAAAGTTTTTGACTGCATTTATTAGAATTAAGTTAAAACATATTAGGTGTAGGGTCAAAGTTCACTGTAGTGTTAAGATGATAAATAATTTTAGGATAGTGTTGGTTGGTTCTTTCTCCTTTTTCCAATTGAATTCTAAAAATATGTAATAATCCTAATTAATTGAATTTGCTATAGTTTTTTTTGATGAAATGTGTTAATGATAACGTATAAATTTAGAGAGCCATTTGGGCCATTAAGTTTTGTATTGATATCGTTTGGAATTCGCTTTTTATTCTTTTAAAATTTATAACGATCAGTATTAAATAAAGCTCTTTTGACTTTGACTTTGACTACAGTGTGCCTCCTTTGTAAACTTTTTTCTTTTATGTCTGATTTTACCGCATTTGTAACATGGGGAGCTCCTATCGGGTCCTTTGCATATTTGTGTGGTGTGACCATAGCCAAGGTATTTGGAACATTAAAGAGGCACTGCTCTTTGCCATATCATGTAGAAAACCCATCCTTTTCTTACTTTGTCCTAATTGAGAAATCGGTTCAACTTCCTTTTTGGTCAAGTCAATGATGGCCATGTGTTGTCCCCTTTCATTTCTGGTGTCAGCCGCGCTTTGATCGTGCCCACGCTAGGGAAGGCCCCTTTGATGGCTTCTTTTACCTCTGCCAGATCCGTCTTTTATTTCAGTCGTTGCCATCGACTCGAGCGAGGCTATAGTTGCGCTTTTGCCGTGGACTTTCTTTACTGCCTCTTAAAATGCTTTCCTATTGTCGGCGACTGCTGCAAACTCGACCATTATGTAGCATAACCGTGTTGGTCATACTGGTTTATGGCAGTGTTAGTGTTTTCAAGCCTTACATTTCCCCTGATGTCCTGCAGCACCTCCACCAACAGTGCGTCGTCATTGTTTTTATTTTAGATTTCTTTTTTTTTGGATTTTTTAATCTTTTTTCGGGTTTTTGTTGCTCCAGTTTTATTATTATTATCTCCAAAGAATGCTAGCCTTCAAAAGTACTCCCGTCGACCGGCATTCCCCCTGCGCGAATTTCCTCGGACACTTAGTGGTAGAACTCCCTGAAGAATGCTAGCCTCCGAAAGTATTCCTGTCGGCCAGCATTAGATTTATTTTCTTCTAATTGACACTGAAGAAGGGAGCAACTTACTCCCGAAATATATATTTGTCGAAAAAAAAATAATAGCGTTTAATTGGAAAACATGAAAACACAGGATACATTGGAAATGTTGGATGTTCAAATAATTGGGTGCATACTAGAGCAATTCTCTTAGAATATATTAGTTATTATTATAACTTTACTAGCAAATCAAACTCCAGCATGATTCCTCTAATGTTCACCCTAAATAACTGCTGCATACGAGTATGCACTTTTTAAGAATAAAGATGTGTTATACCGAAGTCAAGAAAATACAAGTATTTTACTTCTAGCCACAATTGTTCTTCATTACATAACATGCCAAATTACTTGAATTGGTTGGCGTTAGTGTGGCTTTTTATATTAACATAATTATTAACCATATGCACAACTGAATAGTTCTAAGATTATTCATGCTTCAAATTTAACTGCCTGTAAAATTTCAGGTATAAAATATTAAAATTATCCCATAATTGATTGCACCAGTGGACTTACATATAACTTTTAAAAATCTAGAATTAGTTACAAGGCTGTCACAAATTAAACGCTGAAGTACGCAAGTGGTGCTTTGCTATAAACTGGTGCTAATATGAAGCAGATTAACTTCATGCATTCCCTTTTCATGCATGCTATAATTTCTTCCGTGGTCTCAACTGCTTGCCATAGAGGGGATCAGGAATGTTGGATTCTTTCGTTGGATGATACAATTCTCCATTTTTATGCAAGAAAATTTTTAAATGGCATGTGAGTATTTCGTAATAACTTTCTTTGTGATTAAGTTTAGATATCCACATATGGGCTGTTGTGGATTGTTCACTCTATATTCAAAGATAGGTAAAACCTGATCTGTGTTAGAAACTACTGCTAGCTTTGCATTAATAACAAGACAGCCATTGAGCGATCTTTGTAATATTACAAGCACAAGAGGATGGTACGTTTAGCAAAAGGCCTAAGTATTTATATGAACTTTTTAAAATAATAGCATATGCTTTGAAGATTCGTCAAAAGCTCCAGATATTAATCAAGCGCGGTAAATAAATAGTTTACGTCAAAAATGACTCATACTAAAAATAACAAGCACTTTTTTTATATCTACCAGTACATTATTTAAATATTCATGAGTAGCAGTTAAGACAAAAATAACAAAAATAAATAAATTGGGAAAAGACATATTTGTGTTATTCAAAAGTTCATTGTATGAATAATTTGAAAGAAATCATTTTTGTTCTTTATAGTTCTCTATGCCTGAGATGCGGTTGCAACGAAAATAAAACGGTTGTCCAAAAATTTGAATTTCATTGGTTCCTTGAGTTTTAAAACATGAGACCCACTATTTAACTGGCATCAAATAATGCGCCTTCTCTGTTTTGTAGAAAGTATAGCCCGTTACCTGATGATTTTGGTACAAAAACTGGAAGTTTATAGTATATTGGTATGCTTTTGCGATTGATTTCTAGGATTTACGCTATCTTACAAGCCATATTGAAATTGTGACGTATATTTTTGTCTGTCTAAGCATCTTCAACTAGATTTGTTGCATTTTGAATGTTTGGTTATCGGAAAAATATTCAACAGTTCTCAAAGGGGTCTTGTCATATGTGGAGTTACTCGTTATAAAAATTGTTTCTAAGGCGGTCATGTGGAGTATCTAAAAAAAAGGCCTTAATGAGAGCTTTTCAAAATCTTAACACTATTACCAGGTGGTACAAGTTTCGAAACTTACTGCATTACTCGTTAACGTTTATCGATACCCGTTGCCTTCGTTTTAAATAAACTAAGTCACATGATTTTCATGAAAGCTTCATAAAAATGATGTCCTACAATTTAGCAAAACCTCAACTATGCGTTTCCATATGTGTTACGACCCTGCGATGCTACACCGAGAGAAAAGTCACTGTAAAACCAATCGAATTCTGGGTCAATCCAACAGATTTTATAGTTAAATCTCATCCAACAGAAGAAACTGTTAAACAAACAGCCACCATTCTGTTGTTTTGAAATAAACAGATTTTTTGGTTCAATCAATTGATAAACCTGTTAATTTTACAGTGCATCTATCATATTGTCGCGTGTTATTGGTTCGCGGCCTATAATTTTAATGTTCCGGGAAAGTGAAAACGCAATATCTTTTAATTTAAGTCTAAAAGAGTTTATTTGATCGGAAATATGCACAATAATCAGTTTAATACTTGCACTTATTTTAATTTTCACTATTAAAAAAATCTAACATTTGTCCATAAATTTCTTATCGCAATTGTCTTCTAAATCACTTCACTATTACGAAAATCACTTCCCACACACTATCGCAGTTCTTATCGCGGTCGAATGAATGATCCCCCCATTCATTCAGCTCACCTTTATATAGGGTCTCTACCTATTCACCCATTTCTCGTACATTGGCGAATGTTCTACCGAGAGGTACCTGGTAGATTCGTCACTTGCAGATGTTGATCATGCTTGTTGGGTTCTCGTGGGTTCGAGTAAATTCATTTGTTGACGTTCTTAATGATTGTGAAAACAATTGCGACAGTAGCTCGCAGAATTATTTGTACATATAATTATTTGTACATGTAACACTGCCCCCACCTCAGTTCTTTTCGCCCCGAAAAGATGTGTCGCTATTTGTAGTCAATTCTCCCTGGGTGTAATATGGGGCAAGACGGTCCAGATGCACGATTTTCATTTTAGCTCTCGGCTTACGATGTTCCTGTATTCGGTATACGACGCCGTTGATTCGCTTTGTAACTCGGTATGGTCCCTCCCAATTATGTTGCAACTTTGGAGACCTACCCTTTCGCCGTTGCGGGTTATAAAGCCACACCAAGTCATCTTGCTGGAAGCCAGTAGAATTCGCCTTGATACATACCTGGTCTTCATGCGGTCAGTAGCCGATTCGAGGTGCTTTCGTACTGTCCGATGTATCTCGTTCAACCGTTGTCTTAGATCACTTGCGTACTCCGAGATGGTTTGGGGTTTCTCAGGGGGTGTTCCGAACTTTATATCGGCTGGCAAACGAAAAGTCTTTCCAAAAATGACTTTGGCTGGGGCTTGACCCGTCGATGCATGTTCAGCGGCTCTAAACGAAATTAAAAATAGTGGGATATATCAGTCCCAATCCCAGTCCCTTTGGTTCTCGTCAACCATTTTGGCCAGGTGTTTATTGAGCGTGCCGTTGAACCGTTCGACCATTCCATCGGATTGGGGATGCAGCGGTGTTGTCCTCGTTTTCCGTACTCCGAGCAGCTCGGTTATTTCGCCAAAAACTAGTGACTCAAAGTTTCGGCCTTGATCCGAATGTAGTTCGCCAGGTACGCCATACCTACTGATTCAATTTAACCCTAGTTGTTCGGCTACAGTAGTTGCTTCCTCGTTGGGAATGGGGCAGACCTCGGGTCACTTGCTTAAATAATCGGCTACAACCAGTGTATATCGATTTCCCCATTCAGATTCAGGAAAGGGTCCTGCGATGTCAACAGCAATCCTTTCAAACGGTACCCCCACGTTATAGGTTTGCATTTGTCCTCTCAGTCGTCGCTTTGGGCCTTTGACGGAAGCGCAAATTGTGCATCTGCGACACCAGTCCTCTACGTCTTCTCGAGTGTGGAGCCAGTAGAACCTTTCCTCTAATTTCGCTAAGGTCTTGTTAACACCAAGGTGGCCTCCCGAGGATCCTTCATGCATTTCATTAACCACATCGTGGATTCGGCTTTTGGGTAGTATAGTTTGCATCCTATAGGAGCTGCCATCCACCGTTTCCCGTTTCCGCTTGAGTATGCCACCCTCTACCTGAAGGGAGTTCCATTGTGCCCAATAGCTTTTCAGGGTTGCGCCATGCGTTGAAACGTCCTTCCACTCAGGTCGCCCAGCCGTCTCCTTCCATACGAGCAATGGTCCGATGTCTTCATCGGCTAGCTGGGCATTTCGAATCTCCTCCGATGACCAACCTTCATCGGATTCGGCCGTTATCAGTCGCAGATCAACGGGCGGTTCCTTTTCCTCAATCCGTCGGCAATGTTTGCAGTTAGCTGGACATGGGCGATGAGATAGGGCGTCAGCATTTCCATGTACTCCGCCCTTTCGATGAACGATTCCGTAGTCGTATGACTGCAATTTTTCGAAACATCTCGCAACTTGTCCCTCGGGGTTTTTGAAGTTAAGAAGCCATCTTAGCGATGCATGGTCCGTTCGAAGAACAAATTTCTGGCCATATAGGTACTTTTGGAACTGCTTGGTGGCCTCTGTTATAGCCAATAGCTCCTTCCTGGTCACACAGTAGTTCCTCTCACTTTTTGAAAGAACTCGACTGTAATACGAGAGGACTCTTTCTTCGCCATTTATCTGCTGGGAGAGTACAGCTCCAATACCGCCGTTGCTTGCATCGGTGTCAACTACAAACATTTTTCCGGGTTTCGGATATGCCAGTACGGGTGATTCACATAGCTTTTCCTTCAGGGTCTCAAAGGCTGTCTGGCATTGTTCATTCTAGACATACGGACGATTTTTCTCGGTTAGCTGATGGAGACACTTAGCCATTTTGGCAAAGTCTTTGACGAATCTTCGATAGTAGGTTGCCAGACCCAGGAAACCTCGTAGTTGGCGCTTGTTGTTTGGTGTTGGCCAGCTTTTTACGGCTTCAATTTTCTCAGGGTCTGTTTTGACTCCTTCTGCTGATACGACGTGCCCCAGGTATTTTACTTCAGCTGCGAAAAGGGTACACTTGTCGGGACTAAATTTCAAATTTGCCAGTCGCAGTCGAGAGAAAACCTCTTCTAAGTTCCGCACATGCTCTTCGAACGTTCTCCCGATGACGATGATGTAATCTAAGTACACCAAGCAGGTTTTCCAGGTTAGACCACGTATCACGTATTCCATCAAGCGTTCGAAAGTGGCTGGAGCATTGCAAAGCCCAAACGGCATCACCACAAATTGCCACAATCCGGTCCCAACTGAAAATGCGGTCTTCTCTCGGTCCTTCTTGTCAATTTCTACCTGCCAGTAGCCACTCTTGAGATCGAGTGTAGAAAACCATTTTGCGTCGGCTAAAGTGTCCATGATGTCATCGATGCGTGGGAGCGGGTAACTATCTTTCTTAGTGACGTCATTAAGCTGCCTATTGTCGACACAAAAGTGAGTGCTACCATCCTTTTTCTTTACTAGAACTACAGGCGTGGCCCATGGACTTACAGAAGGTTCAATAATGCCTTGTTTTTCCATGTCCGAGATCAGCGCGCTCACTTTTCCTTGTTTGGCTATAGGGAGACGTCTTGGTGCTTGTCGAATTGGCTTGGCTCCCTGTGTATCTATGACGTGAGTTACCAAACTCGTTCGGCCTTGGTCACCCGGGCTTGTTGAGAAGATGTCACTGTACTTGGTGACCAGATCAGAGGCTCGTTTGAATAGCTGCACCGGCAATTTGACTTGCTTCAATATTGCAGACGTGGATTCGCTGTTTGTTCATCTAGCTTCGTAGTTAAATTGGACGACTGTTCATTGAGCTTCGCAGTTAAATTGGATGACTGTTGTCGCTGCTCTTGCTGCATCAGCATTAACATTTGCATCAGCGCATTTTCTGGTTCCTTTGGTTTTTTTGTTTCTGCTTCACCACCTTCTGCGCCTTTTTCTGCATCTGAGGGCTCACACGAATCCAGATACGCGCCTTCCGGTTCAATTGCGTCACGCAAGCGTGCAATCAGTATGGCCTTTGTACCTTGCGTAGCCAGGTTTCGCTGTTCCAACTCTTCCTTAAGCTCCGAAATGGTCAATTTATTAATTTTTAAGTTTAAGCTTCGTGGCATTTTTAATGTTTCTTTAAATTTTCCTATTGTGCACTATAAAAATGTTCAAATATTTACTTTCAAAATTGTTCCTGGTAGATTCGTCACTTGCAGATGTTGATCATGCTTGTTGGGTTCTCGTGGGTTCGAGTAAATTCATTTGTTGACGTTCTTAATGATTGTGAAAAAAATTGCGACAGTAGCTCGCAGAATTATTTGTACATGCAATTATTTGTACATGTAACAATATCACTGACCGATAAATATGTTACAGTACCGGAAACTCTGTCATCAGTTTAACAAACACATCCATTGCTGCACCAGATTTTTTGTTGAAGTAACAGTAATATACAATTGATTCAATTATTTGTACATGTAACAATATCATTGACCGATAAATATGTTACAGTACCGGAAACTCTGTCATCAGTTTAACAAACACATCCATTGCTGCACCAGATTTTTTGTTGAAGTAACTGTAATAT
Source organism: Odontomyia ornata (assembly GCA_963969285.1). Lineage (NCBI taxonomy): Eukaryota > Metazoa > Arthropoda > Insecta > Diptera > Stratiomyidae > Odontomyia > Odontomyia ornata. The sequence goes on from OZ017739.1 coordinate 313,143,726, forward strand.
ACAATTGATTCAACGGGTTTTTTTTTTGTTATTATTCAACAGATATTGGCGTTGTTTTACCAGAATTTACCGTTTAAGTAACCATAATATACAGTGGATTCAACAGATTTTATCGATATTATTCAACAGATACTGCTATAGGTCCACCAGACTATTCTGTTGAATTGTCTATTCACTTTTCAATGAAATTCAATGAAATTCAAAACAAGTTGGTTTGTATTTTGTCCAAAACGATATGCCTGGTAATGATCACCAAAGCCTTTTAATTGAATTTCAGAAGCAACAAGCCAAAATGCATTTTGTTCATCGACAAGCACTCCAATAATTTTACGTAATCGTAATGTACTCAAATAACTAGTCAAATAAAAATTTAGTTTATATACGGTTCCTTTATAAGTTACAACGTCTACTGGTTTAAAACGTTCTTTTTGTAGTTGCAAGGAGTCGAAAAAAGAATAACGTTCTTTTAGGCAATCATTTTTTAAGGGGTTTTGTATTAAAATACAAAACCCTATTGCAATCACGACCTGTGTCCGTCTGTCCGTCCGTCCGTCCGTCTGTATGTCACAGCACTTTTTCTCGGAAACTATAGAAGCCACAGCAATGAAACTTTGCAGAAAGGTCAGAAGCGGTGACTTCTTGAAAGTTCAAGGGTGCAAAAAATTTTCAAAGGGGTTTAAGGGGGGTCTCTCCATATAGGGTGGTGACCCGTCAAAAAAATTGTTCACTATTAGTGGTCGTGTAGGGTGTCGTTGGAAAGACCTTAATGAGATCTTTTCAAAACAAGTCTTGAAATTGCCTTATCGGTACCGAGGGGGGCAAGGGAAGGGGAAATGTACGAACTTTTCGCGTACCCCCCCCCCCCCCCCCCTCGCGATTGGACACCTTTCATCTGAAAAATCTGAAAAAAATCATGAATGTAGGCCTTTATGAGTACAACAATAACAAATACATGAGAAGTCGAAATTCACTCAACTTTGTTAATAATAGTATGACTTATCGATTTTACATTTTCTTGAATAAAATCTAAACGGTAACCTTGAATTCAATAACTACTATTTGTAAGGTTAATCTGTCCTGAAAGTTTCATAAAGATCGAATGGTATTTGACGAAGTTATAGCGGTTTGAATTTTCCTGTATTACTATGGAACAATATGCACTGTAATACTATGGAAATATATGGCTATGAAACAATATGCACTTTTTACCGACTTAGACACTACAGCTTTGTTAGCAGGGTTTCTGAATTCCCGGCCTTTTCTTCTTCCCGGGAAATTCCGGGAAATCCCGGGAAAGTAAAAGTCATTCCAGAGATTCCCGGGAAAGTAAAAAATTTGAAAATAATAGCTACCAGTAACCCGGAAACCGGAAATATATCGAAATTGAAAAACAAAGTCATTCCTTTTCATAAATTTAATTTTCTGAAGATTATAAAACTACAATATTATATTATGTACATATGTACTTATATGTGTGTGTATTTATGCATAAAATTATGAAAAATTAAATTAAAATAAGCTACACATAGTGCTATGAATGATAATATTTTAAATAAAAATAATTTAGAAATGTGATGTTTTTCATATGTATGTATATTTAATGACGTTAAAGCAAATAAAATGAAAATAATTAGAAATTTTGCAAATACGACTTCAGGAAACATAAGCGAGCTATACTTTTATCACTAAGTCTCGTTCTAAGTTTTGATACAAACAATCCTGCCATAGAAAAGGCTCTTTCAGCTTCTTTTGATGTTGGCGGTATAGTTTTCAGAGCTTCACCCAATTTAATTATGTTAGAGGATTGATTTTCGGTAGCATCAAACAACAGAAATTCTTGCTTTATAATCTTGCTGAAGCTGGAGCTACATTTGATATTGCCAGAACGTTGAATTCTTGTTTTCGACTGAATAGCCTTCTCCAATCTTTCGCTCAGAGTTAGTATTACTTCATTTTCTGAGCTCTCTTCTTCGGAAAATGAAGAGTTTGACGATGGTTCACCCTCCACGCAAAAAAGCCTCGTTATTATTTTTTAACCTTGTTGAATTAACGCGCTCTTAGTTGGTAAACATGGCAGATCAACAATTGCAGTAGCATTGTATTTTTTGCCACAATTTAGATACTGCATAACCCAACTAAGCTTTTCGGGCGCCTTTCATTTATTCGTTGGATCAGAGAGCATTTCATGTGCTTGGAAAATTCTGTATTTTGTTGATTTAACTCATCTAAAATGAAAGAAAACACTCCTTCTGCAGTTAACAAAGTTGTACTTCGATTACCCAGTTTTTCTAACCCAATTTTGAAAGGCTTTAAGCAAGCTGCAATGGCACTCAACGTTTCTAATTCTTCATGAGCCAAAGTCGTGGGCACTTTGATATCAATTAACGCCTTAGAAATTGCTGACCTTATATCTTAAAATCGTTCAAGCATATCTAACAAGCTATTCTAACGTGTTTTAGTACCTAAGTAAACCATCTTTTCATGCCCAAACTGTGCTTTGACATAATTTTGTAAAATATCATTCTTCAGAGGCGATTTTCGAAAGAATTTTACAATAACTCTTACTTTATTTACAGCTTCATTAATATCAATTTTAGAAATTATTTCTTTATAAGCTATATTACATATGCCTTCCATTGATAGACCCGCGTCAAATTCTATATTAATGGCCTTATCTAAATCTTCAATTAGCTCATCGCTTTCATCCCCATCTTCTTCAATCTGTGATATATTTATTTCATTAGGAGTCTCTTCGAAATCTACTCTTTTTTTATATAGAACATCACACACAGCCAGATGTATAGCGTGAGCATAGCATAAGTGATACTCGCAGTTCATAATTTTTCCGAACGTCACCATCATGCTTGCACCATCAGTAACACATGCAACTATATGGGTTTCAATAGAAATTTTGAATTCCTTCAACTTATTCCTCACCATATCAACACAATTTTCCGACGAAAATGATCCACTTATTCTCATTATTACCAAATTAAAGAACTTTAGTTCATTAAAATGGACGTTTACATTTAAATATCGTCGGTTTTTGAGCGATGTATATTATTACTTGACTTTTCATTAGGTCATATTGTTTGTATATAAGCTTCATTACGTCGCTAGGGTTTTGAGGTAATGCAAATCCTTTGTCACGTAATGAATTCCTTATGAAGTTACTTTTTGTAATTGCATTCACCGTGAATCCCTCGAGGCAAACGAGCTTACTAACTATTTCCCCCAGTGTTTCTCTATGAGCGGGAAGGAAATATGTAAGGAGTGACTTTTTTTGTTTAGTGCATTTAGTTTTATCATCACTATCTTTCTTTCTTTTGTTGGTTTCACTACAACCTGATGTTGACAAATCAGATTGAGTACCTTTTGTTACATTATGTTTTACATGTAAATGTCGAAGCAAGCCCCTTGTTGACCAACCTCTACACTTTAATATGCTCTTGCATTTATACATTTTGCAGTTTCATCGTTTTCTTTTATGAAATGCTGCCAAACGAAGGACTTCGAAGTAGAGTCAGACATAACTATATTTATAATTTAGACCTGAAATAATATTGAAATACAAATATAGAGAACAATTTTATTTGAAAAATGTCAATTTGAAAAGGTGGAGCTTTGAAACAATAGTAACTCAATTCATCCTCAATAAGTCATAAGTCTTCTTCGTCTGATTAGCTTGAATCACACGACGGTGAAAATGCACAAACTGACGACAGTTTCACTTACCAAAATAATTTTTTTAAGTATCTGATCCAAGAACAAATTGACCACAGATCACACAACTATCCTTATTGAAGAACACTTTTGGACTCCACGCAAAACAAGCAAACCATATCACACTTTTTACTAAAAAGAATGAAGTGACTGATTTTTCTACAGAAGGTAGTGTTTACATATATTAAAATGTTTACATTCTAAGTTCTTTTTCAACGTATTAAACATTGGACAGAAGGTCCATAAAGGCAAATTTTTTTATTATGGATTCTAATAGCAATAATAAATTGTCAAGTGGGACTGATGGGATGAAATATTATGGCAATCATTTAGTCGTTTGGTTGCACTGTATTAACTAAAACAAAAGTCTGAAGTTAGTTCATATATGTAACCATTTGATACATTTTTCTTACTACTAGAAGTCAACAGAAAAGTATTTTTTACAACATACTAAAGTGACCTACCCTATCCCATATACATATCATGGTACAAAGGGCCACGCGTGCCTGCAATTTTATTCCTTTAGTATGGCATTATGTAAACAATAAATATTAGAAGTTTGACTCGCAAACAGTGCATCCATTGGGCGAGTTTAGAGGATTCAGCCTGCTGCCGACCGCAAACAGGCTAATCAAGTTTTCTTGGACAAGAAGGACGCGACGTCAAGAGAAGGCAATCTCGACGTCGCGACCTTCTTGTCCAAGAAAACTTGATTAACCTGTTTGCGGCCGGCAGCTGGCTGAATCGTCTGAACTCACCCATTGAATTCATAAAAAAGGTGCACGGTTTTTACGAACCTGACGAAATGGCACGACGCTTGAACCGGGATACTGAATATTATTCATACAAACCTCTCCAACATTGAATTCTTAGGGAACTCTGACTGAAATTCATTTTAAAATAATCTGTTTACATGCTGTGATGGAAAAAAGTCTGAAAGTTGAATTGCTTCGATTGAAATGTGATCGAAGTCATTAAAATTCTGAATTTAATTTTTTCCCGGGAACTAAGAAAATTTCCCGGGATTACGAAAAAGGGAAATATTGGGCCATTTCCCGGGATCCCGGGTTCCTATTTGTTAGGATTTACATGAAAATTTCAGAAATGATAGGTATCATGAATATTTTTGAGAATCGGTTCAGTTAGTGGTATCAGTAATCGTAAAACAAAGTAGTGACTGTTTTAAATGAATAATTTGAATAATTTTGAGTTACGAGTATTTTTCCCCAACATCAACGTGTGAGGTGCATGCCTTGAGCCAGTGGCGTAGTAGAAAATTTTTTCGGGGGGGGGGGGGGTCAAATAAATAATTCAAATATCGAAGTTCCAGTTGCTTTCGAGAATAGTGTCTTGGTTTAGGGGAGGGCGTTACTAACATGATTTTATTAATGAATAGTAAAATTTTCATACTGTTACTCCTTATTTTGAAGTAATCAGGTAATTGGAAAGCTGTTCATAATTTGATAATAAATAGGTGTCAATATTGAATAAAAGTGGGTTCATTTATTTATTTTGAAGGTGGAAAGGTTTATGATAGGAGCGATTGTTTTAAATGAAAACGAAATGCAATAACATTTTTGAGAATGAATTCTGATTTATTTAACTGTGGAGTCAAGGTGATGATTACTGAAGTTTGATACAAATGCAGGTTTTTTATTAACACATTTTAACTTTTGAATAATGTAGAAACGAAAAAACTACAAATCAAGCATCCTCCGCTTTTGAGCGAACTTGTCAATAACTTCTTCTGCAGTAATGTTAATATCACGATGAATACTTAACAGAGCTAAACCATTCAGCCGTTGTTCCCCACTCGCATTTCTTAGCCAATTTTTAAGTCTTCTTAAGGTCGAAAAACTTCTTTCGTTGCTGGCAATGGTAACAGCTAATGTGGCTCCGATTTTCAGGAACTTGAACACGTTTGGGAAAAGTTCTTCATGGCAGGAATTCACAGCATCGATGAATGTGCACAGATATTCTTTCGCCTCGATCCAACGTTGCCTCCATAATAGTATTTCTTTTTCAATTATTGTTCGAAGTGACGACGCTGCTCTTGGCCATTGGTCCATTATTGCCCCGACAGTTTCAGAAACTTTTTCGGGAACACTTTGGTTCGATTTTTCATTGTCTTTCTTGTTTTGCTTGGAGCAAAGATGAATTAACTTGCTGGGAATCACGTTTTGGATCATGGACAAGGTTCGTTTGTGTTTCACAAATCTATCATTCAATGAACTTATGAAATGATCCATAAACGGCACAAACACAGACTTGCGGAAGTATTCTTCTGGCGAATTTGCTTGGTGATTTTCTCTATTTTTTGGCGTTGCACGATTCTAGGTGCTACGAAATTTACTCCAAAAACATTTGCGATTTTTTCAGCGGCAGCGGACATTTTTGCGAACTCTGATTCCGCATTCTCTCGTATATTTTTCATCAACTCAATGAGATTAACAGCTGACGAAACAGCAGCAGCAAGATCAACGTTTTTACCTTAAAGGTAAATTGTTAGTGGGTGAGCCAAGGAAAAAAATTCAGTGATAACTACCATGGAAACAATAAATGTGCCACTTTTGATGCTCTGATAGTAGGTGAAGGCATTTTTGGCACTTTCACCTTTCCCACATTCTTGAATTTTTTCCAAGCTGTAAAAAATTGGGACAGACATTTCTTTGAAACATATAACTGCATCGAGTCTTTCAGTCCATCTTGTTTCACAAATATTCTTAAGGCGTTGTCGTTTTGTTGGACAATCCAGAGTTTCAATGGGATCTATCAGGATAGCTTCACGTTTAGCAGAAGGCCTAAAGAATGATATTATTTGTTTGATCAATGCAAGGCAGTTTCTGATTAAAGGGACTGAACAAGCTTCATCAACAGCCAAATTCATTGAATGATTTGCGCAATGAACATACAGTGCAGAAGGATGCTTTTCCATGACAGCTGTGGCACAACCATTCCATTCTCCACTTATTCCGGCTGCCCCATCGTAGCCTTGAGAAACTAAAAATTTCAAATTGGTCTTCAATTCTTTGCAAACTTCCAACAAAGACAATGCAAGTCCTCTTCCGCTTGCGTCTTTGATGGGAATGAATTTTATAAAATCTTCTCTCAAAATAACTGTCCCATCAGTTTTTTCAGTGTAGCGAAAGCATAATGAATATTGTTCTATACCGCTGATGTCGGTTGTCCCATCTGCGAGAATCGTACAGCATTCACTTTTGTTAATTTTTGATACAAGTTTTTCAGTAATTAAGTTTCCGCAAATATCAATTAATTCATTCTGAATTTGTGGACTTGTGTAACTCGTTACGCAATTCTTCAATGTTTCGTTTCTAACTAAATGTCGCATTAAAACTTCGTCGCCAGTATTCATACGAAATCGTAACAGAGACCTGAAATTTCCATCATTATGAAGTGGAGTTTACAATGTAATTGGACCAGCATCATGGTGTCCTCTCACAGCGATTTCTTGTCTGCCAGTGAAAATTATCGTGTCCACAATCGACTTTAGAGTTTCGCGATTTCGTTCAATTTCGTTTTTTCTTACAGTATTCAACTGCAAACCGATATCAACTGCTCTTTTTTCTTTGATGTCAATGAAATTCTGCGCCGCGACAAGTGAATTTCTATGATATTCCAAATCCTGATGGAGTCGAAATTGTTCCTTAGCATCTTTCCACCGTTAGAATGGTTGTGTCACTAGATTTCGAACTGCAGCATGTCTTCCTTTTCCAACTTCTTTCGAGGCTAAAAACATGCAAAATTGACAAAACGCCCCATCAAGCTCCTTTGAGTAGACCAGCCAGGCAAACTCTTGCAGCCACTTAGCCTGAAACTTCAATTTTCTGGGACCACTGGCTGGAAACGCGTGAAGATCTTCCGGTATCCAGCGGTTTTTCAAAATGCGGTACTTTTCTTCATCCATCAGTTTTCTCTTGAAGTGGATACTAACGTCACCCAAGTCCAGATCTACGTTGTTGTCGTCGATTCTTGATCCTCGATCCGATTCTGTAGTGAGACCATACAACGAATATGGGTTAATTGACGTGGTTTTTACGTTTAACAATTGTACTTTCTTTAAAAAATTTTTTAGTTTTTTTCATTCAGCAAACTTTTCTTGCTGAAAAATGAGAGTTATCATCATTAAGTAATGAGAACTCTTTTTTACCATTATCTTCAACATTTTCCCTTGTAACAATCAATTTCTTTTTTGTTCATTGCTGGCGCTTTCTTCCTCGTGCGTTTCTTGATGTTCTTGAACATTGCTAGTTTTCAGTCGCTTGATTAGCCATTTATCCATTTTGGCAAAGGATCTCACATAACCTACAGATTTCACTAAGTATTACATTTTGAAACAAGTTGCTTTGAAAATTTCATTCTTGAATTGCAATTTTTGTGGTCCATCTTAAATACAATACTTATTGAATAAAGAAGTTTTGTAACAGAAAAATTTCTAAACACAATTGTAACATTTCAAAAATGCAGTGTAAAATACCGCTTACAAAAAGCTAGTTCATAAATTTTCTCCCAAGAAACGCCAAAAGGGCGAACGACCAGTAAAATGGAAGAAGAGAGAATATGTTGGAATTCGAAAAGATAGAAATCATTGTCAACAATAAAGGTGCATAAATATTTAATATAGTATAATTATATTGACCAATAAATACAATAGAAATTAGAGACTTCTTCTTCATAAAAATTCTATTATTTCTTCCACATATTATTTTTGTCACGAGAATAACGTACTCGATTTTTTAACGATTATTTTATAAAGTCTTATGATTATTTTTTCTTATAGGAATTTTTTCGTAGCTGAGGAGATGTAATGAAAAAGCGATATTAAACTTGATTTTCAGACACTTTTTTTATCTTATCGGTCCCTACACAATTTCCCATTTCTTTTTCTTGAAACTATAGGATTGTGAAACTCATTTCTTGTTTCCAATCTATATGTTTGGTAACGTCCATATTTCTGATTTCTTTTTTTCTGATTTCGTGTGTTTTATATTATTTTGTTTTTTTCCTATATTTTTCTTGCCAGTTGCCCTTTTGACATTTTTACGGTTCCTGTGTTATTTTTTAAGGTTCAGCAAACCCAGGGTGACAAGGTTTGTGTTTGACTACATTTTTGTATTTACAGTTTTTTTTTTTCAATCGCACTCAAATTCAATTATACGAAAAGTAGATACCGATGAGTGTAATACATTCGTATGTTACCAAGAGTACATATAATCGCACGAGTTTTAAGTCATTAATAAAGAAAACAAGTGATGAATTTCAAAGCTGTATTCTTAAATAGTCTGCAAAATAAATGTTTATTTGACAAATTTTGTATTACTTACGAACTTAGCGTTGCTGTAGTTTCTGTAGAACTTCACTTAGTCAGCGTACACAGTTAAACTTGTGAAATAGAAACGCGGTATGTATAAATAAAATTTTCGTTTTAGGGACTGAGGATGACTGCACGAATCTGTAGGTGCTGTGGCTTTTACGATCAGTTTTTCTTTATCGATTGTCGGTTTTTTTGCACATTTCAAAGCATGAATTTGCTTGCGCCCGTGTGCATGTTTACATTCACTCGATCGCATCAGTAACCAGCCCAACGGGCAACGAAGCGCTTCTACATATGATCGTTCATCATCATCTTAGCATTAGATGTCCGTAGAAGTAAGCGCTTACGTTTGGATTACTTGCAAGCGCTCCAAAAAAGCGGCATCAAAGCGCTTCATTGTCGCTTCTTTACAAGCGCTTTTGAAGCAGTTGGTTGCTTGTGGGCTTCGAATCCGCTTACAAATGAAGGGACAACGAAGCGCTTCGTGTACGCTTCCTATGGAAGCGCTTACTATTTTGCCTGTTGGGAGATGATAAATATGTCTGACTGGTCAAGGCCCGCCCGCCGGCTCGTGGCGTTCTGCTTGTTGAGCTGCACGGCATGCATGTGAATGCAGCATTACAGTCTTCAAATACCGCACACTGTAAAATGACAAATGACTGAGCACGAAAATAAAGATTGGAAATTGGAAATCTATTAATATACTGAAGGGTACAGAGTTGAGAAAAGCGTAAAGTGTATTTCCGCTCTTTTCTCCACTCCAATGACATAGACCTTTTTCTCGTGTTTGGAAGTCCAAACAAGCGCAGTTGAGTGCAGTCAAGCGCTGCTAATGACCTAATGACTAATGATTTGAGAGGATTTTCTCTTTGACGATTATTTTGGGGGGGGGGGGGGGGGTTGTCCCCAAACCCCCCCCCCCCCCCCCACTTCTACGCCACTGCCTTGAGCACTTGATTCAATTTAATGAATGACTGAAGATGAGGACCTACAATTACTACTCATAAGTGAAACAAGTCGAGGAGGCAGGAGAGAGCTCCTAGCAAAAGGGTTTTGTAACCATTCTAGTATTCGAAAAAATAGGCCATGAATCGTTGATTACAGTACAAGGGAGTGGCTTCTGAAAAAAAAATTCGTCAAAAGTGGCCAATATGAGTATCAAATCAAAATTCTTAATTAGAGCTTTTCAAAACTGTTCTAAAACTGACAGTTTTTGCTTCAGTGGGGGCACAGGGGGGGGGGGGGAAATACACGAAAAATGTGTTTTCGCCCTCGCGAATGGACACCTGTGATCTAAAAAAATCTGAAAAAAATTATCAAGGGAGATATTTATGAGTACAACAGTAACAAACAGCTCAGGAGTCAAAATTCGTCAAACTTTGTTAATAATAGTATGATCCTCGAATTCCTCCAATAAAATTGTCTTTGACATGTTTCTTGATTTTATTCGTTACTGGTTACTGCATTTTGTAAGTTGAGTTCAAAACCCTTCTGACATGAGCGTAGGTCTGTCTACCGAACTTGTTTTTATGTACTTGATATGTTAATTAAGGTGGAAATCTGTTGTTATGTAAAATAAAATTCGAAAATTGGACTGATGCCTGCGTAGCATGCAAATATGCGCTAATTCTCCGTGAATAATTTACTGAAATATATTTTTTTAAATCTTTATGTTTGGCTTCGAATCTTAAACACCATATTTGTTTTAAGGGCCCGCGTGACCTAATTGCCGTCCCATAGTGCACTAAAAAGTGGTATTTTGGTTTAAGTGCACCAAACCAATCCTTATATAATTGATGATGTCTGTCAATAGTTTCTTCTAAAAGCTTTATATCATTCTCAGAAAAAGATGAATACAAACATATATCTATGATTTTAAGTGATAACTTTATAAGCCTCCAAGCTTTGTCATCCCCTATGATTAAAGAAAGAAAGTGTATAAATGTTCGAGTTTTACTTGCAGTCATCTTTAAATTTGATTTTGTAAGATGTGTTATCTGTATAGGGCAAGATACATTCCCTATTTTGTGAACCAGCTATATCGGCTCGGCAAAAACAAAATGGCGCCCATTTTAGACGAAAAATCGTGATTTCTGTTCTGACCAAAGTATGGCTCCGATTTGGATAAAATTTGGTAAAAAGGTTCACTGATGTATGCGATGTATCTCACAATAAAAAATTCAAAGTCGGTACGGCTGAAACAAAATGGCGGCCGCTAAACGTGCAAAATTTTGTTGTTGAAATAGTGGTCAAAGTTTTCAACAAATGTTCATGAAATTCAGCAGTTAGATAGAAATTATAAATATCTAAAGAATTAAGTAAAAAAACTGGAGGTCAGCATGCAAAAAACAAAATGGCGGCCAGTTGAAGCTCAAAATTTCAAAGGCTTCTAAAAGTTGCAATTTTGATCCGACATATATGAAACTTGGACTCGAATTGAAAATAACTTAGATCTACAGACTTTGATATTTTGATGACATTCATTTGCAAATTTCAAAATGGCGGCGGTTCAAAAATGCGTTTTTTCAGGTTTTTGTGGCCCTCTAGCGGTCACATTTTCCACCGGATTTTGATGAAACTTCAGATTATGGATCTCTGTACTATGTTCTTGTAATACGCAGAAAATTACTAAAATTGAATGAAAAATAAAAAAAGTCGAAAATTTAAAACCCAATATTTTTAGCTGCCATTTTCACTAAAAATTGAATTATTTTGCCCTGTCTAGAGTGAAGCTCCGATTTGAACGAGATTTGGCACTTTGATTGATAAGGTCCTAGCCCACAAAGATTTAAAGTTCAAAATCAAATGCATGCATTCAAAAGGTCAGGAGGCAAGCGCAATTCGCTATTTTAATAGCAACTGAAATAATGAATTTTTTCATGGAAACGTTTTAAATGACTTATCTTGAACGTATTTATAAATCAGAATATTTTTTAAATATTGTAAAATATTTTTAACAATATCTTAAAAAATTATAAAATCGCTTGTCTGTCTGTCCGTCCGTTTGTTCGTGCGTCACAAGTTTTCTCGCAAACCACATGAGCTAGAATGAGGAAATTTGATACGTAGGTCAAAAGTGGTTCCTCTTGAAATTTGCAGTTTAAGAAAATATTTTAAAGTGTTTAAGGGGGTCTCCCCGTACAGGGGGGTGACATAAACATTTTTTAGGGTTTTGTACTAAAATACAAAACCCTATTGCAATCACGACCTGTGTCCGTCTGTCCGTCCGTCCGTCCGTCCGTCCGTCCGTCCGTCCGTCCGTCCGTCTGTATGTCACAGCACTTTTTCTCCGAAACTATAGAGGCTACAGCCATGAAACTTTGTAGAAAGGTCAGAAGTGGTGACCTCTTGAAAGTTCAAGGGTGGAAAAATTTTTCCAAGGAGTTTAAGGGGGGTCTCCCCATATAGGGAGGTGACCCCTCAAAAAAAAATTTTCACCATTGATAGTCGAGTAGGGTGTCGTTGAAAAGGCCTCAATGAGGTCTTTTCCAAACAAGTTTTAAAATTGCCTTATAAGTACCGAGGGGAGCAGGGGAAGCGGAAATGTACGAACTTTTCGCGTACCCCCCCTCGCGATTGGACACCTTCCATCCGAAAAATCTGAAAAAAATCATGAATGTAGGCCTTCATGAGTACAACAACAACAAATACATGAGAAGTCGAGATTCACTCAACTTTGTTAGTAATAGTATGATTTATCGATTTTATGTTTTCTTGAATAAAATCTAAACGGTACCCTTAAATTCGATAAAATTCAACAAATGGATGACTATTTATAAGATTGATCTTTTCTGAAAGTTTCATAAAGATCGAATGGTATTTACCGAAGTTATTGCGAGTTGAATTTTCCTGTATTACTATGGAGCAATATGCCCTGTATTACTATGGAAACATATGGCTATGGAGCCATATGCGCTTTTTACCGACTTAGACACTACAGCTTTGCTAGAATTTGCATGAAAATTTCAGGAGTGATAGATATCATGAAGATGAGTACATACAATTGAAACAAGTCGAAGAGGCAGGAGAGAGATCCTAGCTAAAGGGCTTTGTAACCATTCTAGGATTCGAAAAAATAGGCCATGAATCGATGATTACAGTACAGAAGAGTGGCCCCTGGAAAACAATTTCATGAAAGGTAGACGATATGAGTATCAATTGAAAGTTCTCTATGAGTGCTTTTCAAAACAGTTCTTAAACTGACAGTTTTTGCTTCAATGGGGGCACAGGGGGGGGGGGGGGGGGAAATACATGAAAAATGTGTTTCCTCCCTCGCGAATGGACACCCGTGATCTAAAAAATCTGAAAAAAATATCAAAGGAGATATTTATGGGTATAACTATAACAAATACCTCAGAAGTCAAAATTCGTTCAACTTTGTTAATAATAGTATGATCCTCGAATTTCACATTTTCTCCAATAAAATCGTCTTTGACATGTTTCATGATTTTATTCGTTGCTGGTTACTTCATTTTGTAAGTTAAGTACAAAACCCTTCTGACATGAGCATAGGTCTGTCTACCCAACTTGTTTTATTTCTATAGCCCTCTAGCAGCCAAATTTCTCAACAGGTTCCGATAAAACTTGAAATTATAAGTTATTAAGGCAAGTTAATTTTTAATTTAATTATGCGAATCGGATGACAAATGAAAAATTCGAAAATTTACAGCTTAATATTTTTAACACCTGTTTTCAATAGAAATTCAAAATGACGGCCCCTGATGGTTCAGAAAAGAATCGAAAATGTATATATTGATGGCAATGCAAGTGCTGTTTAAACTTTTAAAGAAATCTTTTGAAATTAACTATTTGAGCTATTCAAGCCAAAAAGTTATCACCTTTGTGTGGTAACCACTGTGAAATGTATAAACAGCAAATGTGAGAAGGGCAAAACCAGTATGAATATGTTTATAACAATTTATCACCCGCCGATTTTCGATATGTGATGCATACGTGTGCAACTCAATTTAACTAGCAAAATATTTGCGCTTCTATGGAGGGTCTCCAAATACGGACGGCGGCAGATTCTTTTTGTCGATAAATATCCATGTAGTGCTACAAAACTTGCAGTAAGAAGTCCAGTAGTAGGCATGCCAAATTGTTTTTCGAAACCTTAGGCTACACACGAGAAATTTACTTTTCTGGCTGGTGCTGCCAACGGGGATTTTTTTGCTTGGGCAGATTTTTTTTAAGCTTATTGTCAATGGGTTTATATTGTTCTTTTTTTGGCTGGATGGTTGCTATATGTATTTTTTATGTGCTTGAATTTTTTTTTAATCGCTTCCCTGCACTCTTCGTCGTACCAGTTGTTCCTACTTTTCTTTGGCTGGAGGCCCAAGATCTTCTTGGCTGCTTCTGTTACTGCATCTCTTACTGTCTCCACATGGTTTTGATATCATCATTACTTTCTCGTGCTTGCGAGGATACGTTGATGCAATTTTCCAGCACTGACATATATGCGGAAGTTACTGAGCTATCTTAAGATTATGTATCTGGTACCTTAGAATAACTGATGCTCCATGCTTAGAACTCTTGGAGATGCGGCATCGGTACTAGACCCCTAAGAGGTAGTAGGCTGAATCACAGATAGCACCATGGAAAGAGCGCATGTCGAGAATTCCGGTGGCGGTTCATTTTCGTATGAGAACATGGTTGATCTGGTTGAATGTGCGACCGTCTGGCGACGGTGACGTTCTCTTATGGATGTCTCAATGTGGAAACCAGCTTACTGTAAAGCTTTAACTTTTAGTGAAGTCTATCAGTTGCTGTCCGTTATCGCTGGTTTTATAAGTAGGCTGTATCCTCTATGCACCGTTTTTTGGCCAATTTTTGCATTGAAGTCATTCGGAACAATTTTAATGTCGTTTGACGGCAATGCATCGACAGTATATTCCAGGATGTGGTAAAATTTCTCCTTGATTTCCTCTTTCTTGTCTTCTGTCGGTACGTGATAGCTGAGCAGTTAGATATTAAAGAATTTGGTCTTGATACGAATCGGACAGAGCCCTTCGTTAACGGGCTTGAAATCGGTGATAATTTATTTAGATGTGTTGTCAACAATGAAACCCACTCCAAAAACATGGCTGCCTTGCAATTTTCCGTTTTCAAATACAGTGTGCGCTCGCATGTCAGATATGTCTTCACCACGCCATCTAGTTTCTTGCACTGCAAGGATATTGATTTTGTATTGCTTTATTTCATCCAGAAGTTGGCGTAGTGAGCCTGATCTGTTCAATGATCTAACATTCCAAGTTCCAAAAGAATAGTCTTTTCAACGTTGTGATAGTCCTTGCCGTTTATTCAATGCTATTTAAGGCTATTTTCCTGATTCCATGAGAAGTAAATACTAAAAGGGGTGCTGTCAGCGCTTCGACTTAGACAGTTTTGATCTACGAGTGGCATTTATTTCCCACATATCCGCCGACCAGTTGGTTAGGGCAGGTTGATAGGGGAGGTATTTAGTAGGTAGTATTGTCCCTTGCAAGCATGGGAGCCTCACATTCATTGCGGCAATTGCATTCACCTCTCAACCACAAAAAAGTTCATTTATCAGAAACTTCTGAGCTTTTCACGAGATTGAATTATTTTATTGTAGCCTCCCTAGTTCCTATGAAAACTTAGTGTGACACATTGACGGATGGGTGGATGGATAAATAAGTACTGATTTTAAAAGGCTATTATTTGAACTTTTGACAAAACCCTAAAATTTTAGTCGAATCAAAGCAAATGAATGTAATAAATTTGAATTTTGCTGTCCTGTCTAACTTTTCTACAGAATATGGTAAAAGAAACATATTTTTTCCAAAAAGTCTTTTCAACATGTTAAAAATAGTTTTGAACACCTCAACAAATCATAGTGAATGCAAATTAGCTCAATCCTATGAAAAATTCACATGGAACTAATCTATTGAATAAAAATATACAAATTTGTTTCATCTATAATATAATACAATATTTTAACAATTTGAATAGTGATGTCTTTTCATGACGCCATCAGATTTCATCCGTGATTCAATTTCAGCTCAACGGAAGCATAAAAAGAATCAAAATATTGTGCTTCGGTAAAGTTCATGGCAGTTCACAGAACGAGGTTTTGGATTCTTTATGCAAATTTTTTGGTCTATGCAAGTCACATCCTAAACCACAAGGATATACTTGTAATTGCGTTGTTCATCTTAAATTTTGAGTCATTTAGGGAAGTTTTTTGTTTTAAGTTTTTAAAATGTTTACAGATCACACAACAATATACAATAGCGGAATATTGAAAAGCTGTTTACATTCATATGCTAATCGTTTTCATCATTTAAGAAAAATTTATTGGTTATTGATAATGCTCGATAATTCGGAATCCAACTATTAATCAGTTCCTGACGTTTTTAATAAAAAAATTTCTTTGTCTTTCAAATGGATTTTTTTTTTTTGGCTGATTGTTTATCATTTATTTGAAAACCCCATTAGAATTGGTTTTGTCCATCGGTCGTCTATTCTTCATTATATTACAGAAAAGTTTTCACTGTCAATATAAAAGCTACCACTGCCAAACTTATAGCAAAGGTTATTACTAGTAAAATATTGTTTATAATACTTTCAAAACATTTTTGGGTTTTTTAACTAATTACTAAATCTTATTGAAATCAGATTTATTGACCGTCTGTCCATCCACCCATTCGTTCGCCCATCTGTCTGTGTCACAGCAGTTTTTCTCTGAAACTTTAAATGTTTCAGACACCAAACTTTGTATGTGGATCAGAAGAGATCACCCATTGAAAATTTCGGTACCAACAAGTTTTTCGATGGTTTTAAAAGGGGGGCTTCTATATAAGTAAACATTATTTTTTGAAACGGAGTTTGCCATGTTGGGTGTCAAATGAAAGGTCTTGATGAGAATTTTCAAAACAGGTCTCTAAACAGTGCTGACGGGTTCGCAGAGGGCAGAAAAATGGGATATATATGTAAAATTTTTGTCCGAAAATCAAACAAATAAATCATGGTGGTAAGTTTGTATGAGCTAAATAACAACAAATGCCTTAGAAGTTGAAGTTCACTCAAGATGAGTTTTGAAATTGAATCCAAAACTGTAAAGCCTGAGAAGTAACGATATATGGTAATGGTAAAATAGTTAATACACTTTTGCTTCCTCTCCTTGTTCCTTGTGATTCTGAGCGGCAAAATTCATTAAATGATAAATAAATCAATGAATTGTCTATTTTTTCAATTTTTAGCTTCCTTTAAGGTTATAAGACAAATAATGTGTAATTTTGCTTGAAAAGACTACAAAAATTATTCCCTTGAAATTCCAAGGATTTTTTTTTAATTCACGGAGTTTTGGTTTAGTAAATTACAAATCGATAAAAGAACAATCATTTTTCATAACCCTTGCTATCTTTGCCTGTAAACGCTCTTCTGGCAGCCGTTCATTCTTGTTCGCACAAAATGTTTATCAATCAGTTTTATCGTTCTGACGATTACTGAAACAAACACTGAACTACATACTAGAATCCTGATTTTTATAAGACATATTTATTATCTTAATACAAATCGAACTTGTTTCTACTTTCTAGCTAGAATTTTTTTTATGTATTCAGAGCTATGTGAGGAAAAGCATTCTTAGCAAGCGTTAAAAAAATCCTTGAATACATCTGTGATAGCAAAAAGAGTTATATAACAGCGTAAAAACAATTTAGAAAACCACAGTTTAATTCTTGTGATCTCTCTCGGAAAAGAAAGATATTTGTTATGTTTTAATTACTTGTAATAGTTGCTTAGTGTTTGATGGGATGATAATTCCAGCTGAAAGAGATTCCAAAAAAACTAAATCCTAGTAGAAATTCAATTTAGGCGTTCAGGCATTCCTAAATGGGCATTAGAGCCTAACGCAGGTTTCATACTAGGTCCTAATGCTGAACGTAACGCATTACCTCATAATTGCCTAAATTAGTAATTGATGGGGCTTGCTTAGACAGTTCCTAATTTAGGCAGTGGTTGATTTTGCTTATGTACATGGTTTCAAAA
This sequence comes from Odontomyia ornata, assembly GCA_963969285.1. Classification (NCBI taxonomy): domain Eukaryota; kingdom Metazoa; phylum Arthropoda; class Insecta; order Diptera; family Stratiomyidae; genus Odontomyia; species Odontomyia ornata. Next base: position 313,161,793 of record OZ017739.1, read on the forward strand.
CAGGAAAGTATTATTGATGAACTTAAAAACAAAACTAAGTTTGTCGATTTCACATAGCCGAACATTTTCTGTTTAGGCAAGCTACATAACTGCCTAAGTGAGGAAGTGTTTAGGCAAGGTCGATTCCTAAATTAAATTTTTTTTGCAAAATGATGAAAATGGTAAATATTTTAGTTTTTACCAGAACTTAATTTGTTTCTTCATTTAAAAAAAAAATTCTTTTTAGGAACGGTTTAGGCAAACGCCATCACTGCCTTAATTGAAAACTGTTTAGGCAAGCTCAATCACTCATTTTTCAGGAGCAATTCGAATTCTTAGTAGACTAAAGTAATTTTTGACATTGATTTGTTTTTGCGATAACTGACATGCAAGGACTGCGACATGGTATATATATGAAGGACAACACGAAAACGAATGACAAGATATAAAGAGCACTTACGATCTTTCTTACACAACAAGGCAGACTCCAATTATGCGACGCACCTACAAAACCACGCACATGAGTATGACGCTATGACAAACTCTATGAAATTGCTACACAAACAAAGAAAGGGGCTGAGACTTGACATCCTAGAAAGGCTTGAAATTTACAAAACATAGAAAGACAGACGGTAACATTATCAAGGAACAACTTGTTACCAGTTCCGACACAATTTTCTCAGTGCTAGACCACATTCTTAGACAAAAACGGAAACGAGATGAAACAGAACAAACGGACATCCAAAAGCAAAAAAAAAACAAAAAAAACTTAATATCCCTCTACCTGGCATGATTTAGTACTTGACGTTATTTACTACCTAACCTAATTACCCATCCGCTAATTACCCATGCTACGACTATATAAAGTCATTCCCTTCAACACATCCTTTAGACACTAAAAATGACTCGAATTAGTCGAAATGCGTCTGCTGACACAACAAAGCAAGGCCCGACGGCTTTTCAATAAAAAAGAGAAAAGGCCTGCGGATATCAAATAAACAAAATTATTGAACAATTTTTCTGGCTATGATATGTTCAGGAAGATTCTATTAGGCGCTAATGCGAAAAGCCCCATCAATACTTAAGGACGTTCTGTTAAGAAATTGATGAAATAATGCATTACGTTCGGCACTGGGGTCTGATAGGTTTTTTTTTAAAACAAATCTCGAAAAGAACAAGTCTAAGTATGCCTAATTAGGCCCACATTAGGCATGCTTAACTTAAGCGTGCCACATGAAAGTCTTATTAGATCTACACTAGGTATGCCTAACCTGGCACAAAGTGAACAGTTCATAATCTCAATTTCAAAAGTAAAATTTTCTTTTGAATATGTTTTTCACTCTCTAAATTACACTAAAATGCACAATTTCCAAAATTGTTGAAAACCCCAATTAGGCTCGCATTAGGCATACCTAACTAAGGCATGTTCATTAGGTTTACATTAGGTTTAGCTAATTTTGGCAAGCCCCGCCGTTCCCGCACTAAACTCTAAATGTTCGTTTAGGCATGCCTATAAACTGATTTCTACTTGGAAAGTTTAACTCAAGGGGACCAGCGTTTCTATGGTTATATCACTATCAATAAATTAGAAATTTACAAGTTGAAGTAGGAGGGGGATGCTCCTGCCAGAAGGGTATTGTAAAACAACTAGTAAATCAAACAATATATTCTGCATATCAAAACTTGACTAATATACAGATTCCATAATTTGAGTTCGAAAAATTATTATGGTTATTGTGTTTCGACCCCGTGGCTTGGTTAGTCATGATATCACATGAATATTACAAACCATCTAGGTCTGTTGCAAGCGTGTATCTCCCTAGTATCACGTGTTAATGTTGTTGTAATTGTTAAACTTTCCATCGGCTGTAACTCAGCTGTTTATTGTTCAATTATTGTAAAATTACTGAACCATATACAATTACTTTCAGAAAACTTAAATTATAGATTTTGGGAAATTTAAGACTCCCATCTTGATTTTATAGACAAAAAAGGAAGATTTATAAAATATCCTATTATTAACAAAGTTGATCGAATTACGACTTCTACGGTATTTGTTGCCCTTATGAAGAAAAGACTGTCAGTTTAAGTACTGTTTTGAAAAGCTCTTATGAAGAACTTGATGTTCATATCGGCTACGTTTCATGAAATTTTTTTTTTCAGCGGCCACTCCCCTGGACTGTAATCATCGATTCATGGCCTGTTTTTTCGAATCCTAGAATGGTTACAAAGCCCATTTGCTAAGAGCTCTCTCCTGCCTCCTCGACTTATTTCACCCATGAGTATTAAATGTAGGTACTCATCTTCAGGCATTCATCAAATTGAATCAAGTGTTAAAAGCATGCGCCTTAAACGTTGAAGTTGGGGCAAAATCACTCAAAATTATTCAATCTTCGGTTACTAATACCGCTAGCTGAGCCAATTCTCAAAGAAATTCATGATACCTATCATTTTTGAAATTTTCATGCAAATCCTAGCAAAGCTGTAGTATCTGAGTCGGTAAAAAGCGCATATTGTTCCATAGCCAAATGTTTCCATAGTAATACATACTATTTGATCTTTATGAAACTTTTAGGACAGATTAATCTTATAAATAGTCATCTGTGTACTGAATTTTATTAAATTTAAGGGCACAGTTAAGATTTTGTTCAAGAAAGAATAAAATCGGTAAATCATACTATTACTAACAAAGTTGAGTGGTTTTTGACTTCTCATGTATTTGCTGTTGTTGTACTCATAAAGGCCTACATTCATGTTTTTTTTCAGGTTTTCGGGTCGAAGGGGGGGGACACAAAATTTTTGTACATTTCCCCTTCCCCTGCAACCCTCAAAGCAAAATTTGTCACTTTAAGACCTGTTTTGAAAAGTTCCCATCAAGACCTTTCATTTGATACCCATATTGAGTACATGCGATGAACACTTTATTTTCAGGGGCAACTCCCTTATAAGGGGAGACCCCCTTAAAGACCTTATAGATTTCTTTTCGTATTGAAACTTTGAAGAGGGCATCAATTTGCACCTACTTACAAAATCTTATGTTTCTAACTTATGTAGTTTGCGAGAAAAAGTGGTGTGACACACGGACGGACGGACAGATTTTAGTAGGGTATTGTAAAGTGATTTTACAATACCCTAAAGATGCCACTTCGAAAAAGTCTCTATGTACATTGTTCCTAGAGATATGAGGGAACTGATGTGTCTTAAGACACTTTGCCGTCATGTTTAGAGAAAGAAGGGAGCAATCAGATCGAGTCTTTTGTATACTCATAGATTCGGTAATAACTTCCCCTAGCTTTATTTAGTGTGCAAAATTATGTTTACAATTATTGACATTTTCCGAGGAGTACAATATGCAGAAGAAGTTCCCCGCGGACGGGGTGGAGCAACAAGTTTTTTCGATGCATCAGAATATGCAAATACGAGATGTGTTCAAAAAGTATCACGAATTTTGAATTTTCGCGGGTTACGTATATTCGAATTTCGATTTTTTTATGGCGTTATGTTGGTACTCATGTCTGTCACTTATGCCGACAAGCTCGGCCATTTTGAATGTTCACTTAATTGGTGATAGCTGCTTTACTTGCACGTGTTTTCAATCGTCTTCGATTTTTACTTATTCAAAAAAATGGATCAAAGAACGTGTCCCAAATTTTGTGTGAAAAACGAAATTAAGTGCGCGGATGCATTCCGAATGTTGACTGTGGCATACGGCGAAGCTACCTTGGACCAAAGCAACGTTTATCGGTGGTACAAAATGTTTTTAGAAGGCCGAGAAGATGTGAACGACGAAGAGCGTGCCGGACGCCCAAGCACTTCAACAACAGACGAAAAAATTAATGAAGTGGAGAAAATGGTATTGGCCAATCGTCGAATCACCGTTAGAGAAGTTGCTGAGGACCTAAACATATCGATTGGCTCGTGCCATTCGATTTTTAACAACGATTTGGGCGTGAGACGGGTCGCCGCGAAATTCGTACCAAAATTGCTCAATTGCGACCAAAAACAGCAACGCATGAACATTGCTAATGAGATGTTAAACTCTGTCCGCGACGAACCAAATTTGCTCCAGAGGGTCATAACTGGTGACGAATTGTGGGTTTATGGTTATGACGTGGAAACCAAAGCTCAATCATCTCAATGGAAGCTGCCGCATGAACCAAGACCGAAAAAAGCGCGCCAAGTTCGGTCGAATGTGAAAGTTTTGCTGACAGTTTTCTTCGATTGCAGGGGCGTGGTGCATCATGAGTTCTTGCCACAGGGAAGAACGGTCAATAAGGAATATTACCTGCAAGTTATGCGCAATTTGCGGGAAGCAATCCGCCAGAAACGCCCGGATTTGTGGGAGAACAAAAATTGGCTTTTGCACCACGATAACGCCCCTGCTCACACATCGTTGCTTGTGCGCGACTTTTTGGCCAAAAACAACACACTAATGATGCCGCAGCCACCGTATTCCCCAGACCTGGCCCCCTGTGACTTTTTCTTGTTTCCTAAACTGAAGAGGCCCATGAAAGGACGACGTTACGCTACGCTTGACGAGATAAAGACGGCATCGAAGGAGGAGCTGAACAAGATTAAAAAAATGATTTTTTGAAGTGCTTCGAAGATTGGGAAAACCGTTGGCACAAGTGTATAATATATCATGGGGACTACTTTGAAGGGGACAAAATAGATATTCATGAATAAATAAATAATTTTTGAAAAAAAAACAAAATTCGTGATACTTTTTGAACACACCTCGTATAATAGATGCTCCTTAATTCGCAATAAAAAATGCACCTACAATAGATGCTCTTCAATAAAGTGGATGATGTAGCTTAATATAGAGGAGGGGTTGTTTCGGGAACTAACTTATTGCTTACGTTACTAACAATGAGTTAGTGATAAAGTATGCTATCTTGAAAATCTTGAGATACAGGAGTGGCTGATGTAGCTTAACTCTTAAGCCACATTATCCGCTTTTTGGGGGAGGGGGAGAACAACAACATTTTTTATTGCGTAATGATCTCGGGATAAAATATAATATCTAATAAAGCGGATGACGTAGCATAATAGGGGCACAAAGTTTAGTATAGTTCGAAGTCGCTGATTTAAAATTTAGTGCCGGTTTCTCCAAAAATAAAATGACAGATTCAAAATGTAGGATTTATTTCTGAAAAATGTGTCTAATTTAAATTAAATTTGACATGTTGGAGTTTTTGAGGCAGTGAATTATAAATATGTTGCTAAACTTGCCACAAACAAAATGGCTGATATGAAACTTGCCACAACAAAATGACTGATATAGAATTGTGTCTTTTTGAGATCAATATTTTGGAAACCAAGCAACAATAATGCTGGAGATTATTTATTATAACACTTTAAAATATAAAAACATTTGAACGTCTGCTTTAAAAAATACACTTAAAACATTTTTGAAATATTAAACAATTTCTTTAAAAGGTTGTTCATCTCTTTTTGATTCACAATGTTCAAAAGAAATATCTGAGCAGGGTTATAATCATATTGCCTTAGCAGACAAACTCTTACCAGTTTTTGGATAAATTTTACTTTCAATAAAAAGAAACTGTTTTTTTTTGTGGTTGGGAGGTGAATGCCATTTATGCACTAAATATAGGGCTCCCATGATCACGAGCGACTGACCTACTCTCTAAACACTTCCCCTGTCAGCCTAAGAATCTAGCCTGGAATTGTTTGAACCATTATTTTAGGCCAAGTCTCAGTTTTTTACGCCCTGAGATGACTTCAAGCTGGTGAGTCCCTCTTCTAGCGGGAGGAGAGGGATGAGCAAGAATCACCAGGCAAGTGATCCCTCTGCTCCGATGTTTCCAGCTGATAACCTTTTAGGAGTGCCCGAGTATAATGTGGCACATGGTTCCATTTGTCAATCAATCCCAGCAACAACGAATCTTTACTAGCTGGGTTAAGCTCTCCCTATCTTTTTGTAGGGGTCTTGTCACAGCCTGTTCTAGTTTTTGCATGCAAAAAATGTGTAGCAAGTATCGTTTTACTCTCCTGGGTAAAACCGACGATCGGGGAACCGTGACTAAACAGTCTTGTGCACGTAAAACTGGTAGCATCCATGACTGCTTAAAAGTTGGGTCAGATAGAAGTCAGGATTAGTTTCGCTGCCCATTTTTCCTTTATGCAGTTCACTTTAGACTGCTGCCAACCATTGAGTGGGTGCTGTCTCTCCTCGCAGGCAAAAGTCTCCTTCGCGACCTCGTTTCAACATGGATAAATGCCGCAGCACTCTCTAGTAAGGAGGGCAACAGATCATGCCTGCAATAACTCTCACTAAATCAGAGACTGTTGGATGTGCAGATGCAATCCTGAGTGCTGTCTTCTGTACCTGTGACAAGCGTTTTTAGTACACCTCCTTACTAAGAGCTTCGCTCCATATTTCTACTGCGTACAGTAGCACTGATACTATAGCGCTCATCAAGAGGCGTCTTCTTGATCGGTTGAGTCCCCTTATAATGGTTATAAGCCGGGGCCTATACGCCCAAAGCAGCCATCCTCAGGCACTGCCCTGATTTGTTCAGGGAAATTCATGTTTGAGTCAGTCAGTAGCACCTGGTACTTCACTACTGGCTACAATTCAATTCGTATATTTTTAATCCGGATCATCCTTACTGGAGAGATTCTCTTTTTTGTCAAGATGACAAAGCGTTCGACTGAACCCACAACTAGTCTTTCACTCGATGCATTAGCACGTCTAGCTTAAATTTCTCTCGTTTAGTGCTGCATTCAGCAACCAGAGCCCCAAAATCATCTATATAGCTAATCAAGCATGACTCATATGGTATCTCGAGTCTCAGTAGCCCATTGTTAGACACGTTCCACAGGTCTGGACCAAGGATGGATCCTTGGTCTAAACCTATGTAACTTTCATCCTTCGTTGGCCCTGTGTTGTATCTTAAAATAGACTTCGGTCCTTTTGCTAGTCCCTCAGAAGCCGCACTAGACATTCTGGAACTTGAGAAAAGTTTTTCAGCGTAACCAAAATATCCGCCTATCTAGTGACATTGAAGTCATTCCTAACGTCTAGTGTCATCAACAGAATGGTCCGTCACTTGGTGCGGCTATGTGTCTCTTCTTTTTGAACCATGCTCACCACCTCCTAAATTGGATCAATGGTAGAACAGCCTACTTTAAATTTGTACTGCCGAGTAGATAAGCCCCGAGCAGCTCGAATCAAGTCAGTGAGTCTTCCCTTGATGAGTTTTTCTGACATTTTTTCAGCCATGTCTAGTATACGTAATGGGTAGTATTGAGACAGTGATTCGGATCCCTCCTTCCCCTTACTGATCAGCATGAGTCTGGCCACCTTCCATCACACCGGAAAAACCCCGTTTTGTAGGCAATTGTAGAATACGCTGAACATGAAATTAGGACGATGGTGATAGACAAGTTGCAACACCTCAGCTAGAAGGCCATCTCGGCCTGGAGCCCTCGTTGCTTATAAAGATAGGATTACATCTTACAGTTTCGGCCATTCGAAGGGTGGAAACTCGATCACTGTTTCACCTTGAACAGCGTCAACATAGATGACATGGACGGGAAAAGTAGCCACACTGTTTTGTATATCCTTTACACACCATGCTTGCAAGGCATCCACAGGGTACAAGTTTCTGCATAACTAGCTTGTAGCTAAGGCTCACAGATCCTTGTTCTCATTGTACACTAGATCCTTAATGGAGGCATTTCTTAGCCAACTTATATGCTGCTATCCGGTTGCCTGCCTTGGCATGGTTCATGGTTCCATGCCCGTTCAGCTTCATGCCAAAGCTTGTGGCACTCCCTTCACTTTTTAGCAATTTCAGTCAGCAACTAGTACACTAGGGGTTTGCCATGCTAAGATTTTTGACAGGGTAAACAAGCGCTACAAGTGTTCATGATAGTTGAGGTTACTAAGTCTTGAGCTGCCAGTTCTGTTGTCCCTTCAAATCAGCCTGCAGTGGAGCAGCTACCATGAGTACCCCTACGCACCTTTTAACACCCATCCTTCCGATGTTCCACCCAATTGTCGAAGGCCGAGAGCACCGACGTCGTGTGACGACATTACGGATCTTAAGCTGAATGTACTGATGACTACTGGCTGAGTAGTCCTGTAATACTCTCAAATTGTGTATCCTCCATACTAATGACCGCGAGGTGAATGTCATGGATTTAGTGAACTGAGCACCATCCTGGCCGCTATGTCTAGAATTCGTTTTCACTGCAGACCCGCTGAAAGCATGCTCCATTCGATTGCGTTAAGTGCAAATTAAAGAAGGTACTCCCTCCCCCCGTCCACAGCTCAGTGCTTGAAAATTACTGTTCCGAACTCAAATGGCAGCAGTGCCAGTTTCATCAGGACACCATGATTCAGAATTTTTATCATGGAGCAAAAATTTGTCTTTCATGCCCCTCGCAAACTGCTCAAGCCGACTTTATGCGGTTGAACTGTCGTTTAGGCTTAGGTGCAGAATACGGGTCATCAAAGTTCTGATTTTGCCTTGGCTAGGGTTTCCTGGAAAATCCGAGATTTCCCTGATCCCTAGCCAATCCGGTCTTGGATCAGCATCCTTACAAGAATACATTCTTCCTCCTTTACATACTTGTGTGGTGTGATCATAGCTTATGCATTTGAAACATTGAAAAAGCAACGTCCTTTGCCATATGCTGCAGACAACCCATCCTATTCTTACTTTTCCCTTATTCAGAAATTGTTCTGCGCCCTTTTCAGTCAAGTCAATGATAGTCATACACTATCCACTATAGTTTTCTGGTGTCAGCCTTGCTTTGATCCTGCCCACGCAAAGGATCCTTTTGATAGCTTCTTCTACTTTGGCCAGGTCTATGATCCAGTCAATGTTTCTTATTTTAATCGTTACCATCGGCTCGAGAGGGGCAACAGTTGCACCCTTGCCTATGTTTTTTTACTGCACCGCAGAATTCTTCATCATTGATGACTTCTGCTCCAAATTCGATCAATATGTGGCTCGATTGTGTTAATTTTAATGCTTTTCTTCCTTCATACTCTTTTCTCCATTTCGTTCGATTGAGCTATATGCCATTCTTTCGTTAATGTTTGATGGTGGGGCTATTTGTGTGTGCCTTTCAGGCTTAGTCCTTTGCACTACTTAACCTGTCTCTCCACTTGGCCCTTGTGGGTCTTTTTCGGCCTTTAAGCAACTTTTTGTAATGCCTTATGCAGTTTTGCAGGTTTACTTGTTCAAGGCACCCATGCCATACACCTTTGCAAATTTTTGGCTAGTAGATTTTTTTGGATTCACCTTTCTTCTTGATATTGATGGACGGCGATTGTATTTTGTGATTTCCTATCTCGGGAAATGTTATCGAATTCCGTTTTCGAGTACAGTACTTCAGCCAAATTTTCGACAGTTACGGTGAAATTACATAATAGCACGTCGTATGTCTGGTCTCTTTCTTGCCATGATCACTTCATGAGCTTAAGGATGATTCGTTATTTCAGGATAGTAAGCCCTTGCTTCAGTCACTTCAGTAGCTACAACCCAACGTTATTATTGAATTCTCGAGGTTTTGATGCTTTTACCATCTCGCGAATATTTGGCGAGTTACACATAATCCCAAATTTCTACATCAGCATATTACCACACAATTCACTAACCCTTTATCATAATCTCCCTTGACTCATGTATTGATCATATCCTGTCATCCAGTAACTTGATCTATCTAATATAAACATCTCGTTGTTGCAATATCAAATTTCGCTTACTTTAATTGCTGACATAAGCATATCAAAGTCCAATTCTTAGCTCGAATCAAAGTGACAAAGAGAATGCTTCATCAGCGTTCTTACCATTATAAAAGCAGCCCTTTGACAATTAGTAAATCAGTTCAAGTTGAAGTATTCGATTAACAGTTGAAGTGGAGTTGAAGCTTAGTCCAATTGAATTAAAAGTTAAGAAGTGTTATTGTTGTTGTAAATCAAAAAGTGTTAGTTAAATAAAATAAGTAAAAGTGAAAACCAAAGTTTTTTTATTTAAAGAGATTCCGGGGAAGGAAGGGTTAACCAAGCCATGAAGCTTTGTTTGTGACAGCTACGATTTGCATAAAAGTTTCAGGAATGAAAGGTATCATAAATATTTTTGAAGACTTGATCAATTAGTGATATCAGTAATCATAAAACGAAAGGTTGGCTGTTTTAAATGAGAAGATTGAATAAATTTATGTTATTGTTCCCTAACTTCATTATTTAAAGTAGATGCTGTTAAGGCTTGATTGAATTCACTTATGAATAGGTTTGTTTTATATACAGGGTAAAAATTAAGCGCAAAACAGATTATATGGGCAAAAAGAGTGAGATGCATTGAGGTAACTTGACACTCCAACATTTTTTTGGGTGATCCAGCGTAATACACACACAAACAAATACTGTATATCGTTTAGTTGGGTAAATTTTTGGGCATGTATAGAATTATTTCATATTAAACATTGGACGATATCAGTTACGTCTCTAGCAATGACGGTGCTGAGCGCAATATATACAAGGGCAAAAAATGAAACACCTTTCTCCCATTCACTGCTTGAGTTTGCTCAATAGCAGGTATATATGTGGAGCAAGTGAGGCCATGGACGCAATATACAATGCCTGGAAAACGCAGTAAAAGAGATGGAACAGACTACGACATGCTAGTCACGCAACTATTGCAATTTACACATGGTTAAAAAGAAGCGCCCACACTGAAACTTTGTGACATTTTAGCATGTCGATTGTCGCAAGGATTTGCAATTTTTCCCAAAAACAAGTTAGCTAGCCATGATCATTTTCGGGTCGCAAGTTTTTGTGGCGCAGGCGCATATCATTTGCTGGCGTGCATGGAAGTAATTGATTTTTTCCTTGCACCTAAATAACACTAATGCCGGCGTTCTTTGTATATTTTCCATATCTAAATTTCCACTGATTGTCTGAAACAAAACTGAGCATATGTGTTTCTAGCAAAGACATATCTTCAACTGAGCATGTCAGTTCTGCGCATGCCCGAAGACAGCTGGGGATGTTACGAAAATTTTTACACACACAAACGTACGATGTGTATCGTACACAACAATAGGCTGGGTGAACTATGAGCATGTGCACAAATGAGAGTATTGGCAGAAAATAGGTATCACACCCCTGTTTTTAACACCGCGTGCAAAAAACCCAATGGCTGGAAATGAGCAACTAAAATTCAGAGGTCAAACATGTCAAGCAAACGAGAATACTCCTACCAGAAGCATTTTCTAGCCAACCTAGAATTTGAAACAGGTTTTTTGTAAGCATGAATGGATTAATTGAATTATTCATGCAAAACTTGTATAAGAAATTATTCAAATTGATGCAACAGATTCAAAGTTTTGTTCATAAGTACATAAAGGGTACCATTTTGTTCCAGCTTATATAATTTTTCTAAATAATCGGCCAAATGAATATGTTCTTATTTAACGCGATTGCTTAAATTTTCACGAAAACCGGAAGATAATAAGAGTACCTAGGTCAATTTGGAATATGTATCAATAATCAAATGTGTTACGAGTATTGTTGTTATAATATCATATAATTTAAATGGCTGTAAACCACTTAATAATGATTTGTTTTTTATAAAATTCCGCAGTCATTGGCATTTTATACGAGTATCAACCTACACAACTATACAATTCTAAGAAGTTTGAGGGTACTGTTTCGATTTGTGGGGGAAAATTTAATATTTTCAAATCATACTATTATTAACAGAGTTCAGTGAATTTCGATTTCTGAGGTATTTGTTGCCCTTGTACCTATAAAAGCCTACCTCCTCAAAAATTTTTGAAATATTTAATAAGACCTAAACTTATGAGAGACCATCACTTCTAACCTTAACACAAAATTTGAGCTTGGTAGCTTCTTTAATTTCTGAAGAAACTTCGTGTGGTGCTCGGACAGACGGACAGGCAGGACGCGAAACTAGTAAGTTTTTGTCAAATTCGTTTATACTCTATATGTATGTTCCAATAAAAACTGTTTTTTTTTTTAATTTATTGCGGCTTGGATTTCCTCCAATTACAACGATTGTACACAATTTTTCTACTACATAAGCATTCCATCGAACCACACACTACACTTTTGATTGGATCTCTAAATTTTCAGACAGATACATTTAAGATTGCGGTCGGATAATGATTGTAGCAATATTGAAACATAATGTTGGCTGGATAAAATAGAGTTCTTTTAAAGCAAGAATATTTTTCTAGTGCAAGTCATAAAAGTTCTTCTTGAATAAAATCATTCTACATGTCTGCATATTGTAGGTTAAGACAAAACCCTTCTGACATGATCGTAGTTCTGTCTACCCATCTTGTGTTGAATTTATTTAAAATTTCATTGATAAATATTCATGTAATTTTCTTTCTCTTTTTCCGTTCTAGGTGCTAACGATAATGCAATGTTAAGGCTTGACAAACCTAAGAAGATCTTAACAAGATATTAAATCTGACACCTTACACTACTACCTTTGATGAGATAATTTTTACATAGTCACAGGATAACTAAAACTTAACATTTTGATCGTTCCAATAGTTTTAATAGTTCTCGCAACAATAAATATTACGAAAAATTGTCGTGATAGATGCAAGGACGTATAGATAAATACCAATTACGAACAGCTAAAGTTAAAACCAAAGCTGAAGTGGACAGAAAGAAATATCGAGTCAAATATGTTAAATAACCGTCTTCAGTTTGAAAATCGGTAAATAATATTTTCTCTTGTTGGCGAACTCAGTTAAAGTTATTATCTAGAGTATAAGCCTTAGTATATTGTTTGATACACAAACTCCTCAAGATATGCTCTGAAATTAAAAAACAAACTTTGCCTAACATTAAGGCGAATTTTAAATTGTTCAGTTGCTGATGATTCTACATCTCAAATAATTCGTAATAAATTGACAGTATGAAGTAAAATTAATCTAACACAAGAATCATTGCAGGCAGAGATGAAAAGTAATATGAAATTAAAAGATAAATATAATCGTATGTAAAGTGCGTTGACGATTATTTTCAAATGTCATGTTTTAAAATGGTTATCAACGGTATTTATAGACGTGCTTAATAATAACAATTAAAGCAGGCAGAAAATTGAAATAGCTGAGAGAATGGATGAATGAGTTATATACTTTATTGAGTCCAAAATACACATTTTACAAACATAAAGAAAACTTAAGCACATAAATTAATACAAAAACTTATTGGAAACTCGGAAACTTTAAATTTAAAGATATCGATATAAAAAAGTCAATTTCTCTTTATTGCTTATTCAAAATGGGTGAAAATGATTCGTTACCATACGATGAGTCATAAAAACTAAGAAAAACAACCAACCAACCTGATTTCAACTTAACATATTATATGAATAAAATTTATTTTTCTATTTATATTCTAAGTATTTCACCTTAAATTTATTTATTCAGATTAAACGATTTGACCTATACTAGAGACTATAAATATTTATAACAGTATCCTTAAGTTAATTTAATTACGCAATAGTATTCTTAATCTATAATTTCAGCATGCCAATTATCCTTAACTATTGATAAAATCCCTAACAATATGCCTAATCTCTTGGACCGTATTGCTGGTTACTAACATTAATCTAATTACCAAAACACGATCCAACAATGATGAATCTACAGAAAGGAGCTGGTATCCAATGTATAAAATGTGACAAGACGTGTTAGGAGCTTATAAGTTGGATCCAATTGAGTTATACAATTAACAAACTTATTTTCATTTTACGAAAATATTGTTATTTTATGTTACTCTAACATAAAAATGGTGCCGAAACCAAATATATTGCTGTTCATCACAAAAAGTGTTTGTGAGCAAGGGTGCACATATGCGTTTTAATATCAAATATAGCCACAATCAAAATAAAAAGCCACAAAGGGAGATCAAACGCCATAACCACTGCCCATCTAAACATTAGTTCAATGGCATTTCATTTGCTTGCTACTTCATATACCAATTAACAAAGGCGGAAAGTGTCAAAAGCTTATCAACAAAGTGACAATGGCGATGGTGGAGGAAACAAAAGTCAAAGCGCAAATTGCACAATGCAAAGGGCAATTAACAAAGGCGGAAAGCTTCTTGCGGGAGCAGCAGAAAGGACCTTTAGACAGGGAAGCTGTAAAATTCAAGTTGCAATATCTCGAGAAAATATTAGGAAACATAAGCAAATGTGCATTGGAGCTATCTGTTTTGGATGGCGGAGAGGATGAAAATAGAGTTTTGGAGCTTGAAGAAAGATGCTTAAAAGTCATAGCTGAACTACGAAATATTCAACCAAGATCACCGTCACCACAAAATGTTGACTCCGGCAATTCGAATGCAAAAAGAGCGATGAGGTTACCTCGTATTGATTTTCCTGTATTTGATGGAAAGGAGTACGCGAAATATCAAACCTTCATTGAGCTCTTCAATGCTGTGATGAATCTCCATCCTGTAGAAAAATTATTTTATTTGAGAAAGTTTATGAAATGCGAGCCAATTTTTTTTTTTTTTTTTTTTTTGTGGTAGGGAGGTGAAGGCAAAATGCGAGCCAATAACGCTTACAGAAGGGTTGCCACTGACTAGTGCGTCGTATAGCAAAGCAATAAAATTACTTAAGGATAGGTATGATGATAGGTTTTTAGTAATTTATAATAAAATACTGAAAGGGACTGCCAGTAACCTACGAGAGTTTATCTCCACAAGTCTGTCAGCATTTAGGTGCCCTTGCAACTTTGAGGTAACGCACGGAACAATGGGATATGGTAGTTGTAATAAACATAAGCAGTCGAGCAGCCCCGTGGTGATCAGGAGTGGCTGCTCCTGAAGAGAAAAGGTGGTCACCCCGTCGAAACTGCTTAGTTTGTTGTTTTACTAGTGTAAAGTAAACTGCATCCGTCGAGTTTCCATCCCTTAGGCAGAGATGAGTGGTTCACTTCAGCCACTTTAACATCTTTAGATTTGACATTCCCTTTGTAATGCAACGACCTTCTTCTGTGAAAGTAACGGTTGCTTTTTGTGTAATGTTTGCGTTTGTCTCAAGCCTCCGTGTCCGCTAACTTTAACGAGGCAAAAAAATATTGAATTACTGTAGAGTAGCTTAATTGACACCTAAAAGAGCTTTTCTAAAGACAATAAAAAATTGATCGGTGCGTCTTGTAGAGTAGAGTACGCGTGATAAGTATTTTGTAGTGTAGCTTCGTGGCTCGACAAGAACCTGCCTCATATGATCCCGCAAATGCTAGTCGTCAAGCACGCGTACGCGGTCGTTAAGCGAAGCTAGTTAGCTGAGCTCGATGTTGTTTATAGCTCGCTGACACTTTGTTACGGGTGACTAGCTTTTATCCGGGGACCACACCACGACCACTAAGGAGATCGGGATGCACGTCATTTACACACCCCAAACCCGCTTGAGCATCGAGGTAGCAGTTGACTCATTGTATTTTTCTTTCGACACTAATACTACTCTCATGCAAAAGATGGAAATGTTATTGTTATATAAGTCAAATTGTTATATAATTAAAGAAGAAATGGTATTTTTGTATAAACAATATTATTTAGTCGTCGAGCTAGAACAGGGCGTTAAATTTAGGTAGGGAGCAAACGGCAGCAACGGACGACGAACGACATCAGAAGGGGGCCGGTCGACCATCACTTTTCCCAACAAGGATAACCTATGGCAACGCATCTAACGCAAGCGCTCCACAAAGGCTAGCACCGATTCGGAAGGTGATAAGGGGGCCCACTCCTGGTCACCGCACTAGAGGGATCCACCGTAATCGATGGTATTGGCAACTGTAAAATACAAGAAGTGACGTTACGAAGTGAAGACTTACCTCGGGGAACTTGCCGTCTCCAATTTACACCTTCCTGGCGGCGTCTCTGAGGCGACGCCAAGACGAGGCGAATTCCAACTTGAACCACACTCGCGATGTGATGCAGGCATTACGACCAGGTACACATAGCACCTGTACCACGCCGAGTCGACTTTCGGAAATCGCCTAATTAGCTCATTAATTCCCGTCATAAACAAACTTCAAGATGTTTTCAACACAGTCGGAGCCGATTCAATTCAATTTCCACAAATCGTTGTGCTTGGCAGCCAGAGTGCTGGTAAAAGTTCTGTCATAGAAAGTTTGGTCGGTCGCTCATTTCTACCTCGAGGAACTGGTATTGTAACACGGCGCCCCTTAATTTTACAACTTATATATTGTCCTCTAGATGACAAAGAAAACAGATCTGCTGAAAATGGAACCCTACACCTGGAAGAATGGGGTAAATTTCTGCACACAGAAAAAATAAAATCTACTCGGATTTCAATGAAATCCGCCGCGAGATCGAAGAGGATACAGACAAAATGGCGGGAAGTAATAAAGGCAGTTGTCCTGAGCCAATTAATTTAAAAATTTATTCGGCGCATGTGGTGAACTTGACTCTGGTCGATTTACCGGGGCTCACAAAACTACCTGTAGGCGATCAACCGGATGACACTGAATTACAAATTAGAAATCTTTTATTGAAATATATCGAAAATCCAAATTCGATAATTCTAGCGGTAACGGCCGCCAATACAGATATGGCTACAAGTGAAAGTTTGAAGTTAGCTAAGGACGTGGATCCAGAAGGACGTCGCACATCAGCTGTAGTCACAAAACTTGATCTCATGAATGCTGGTACAGATGCTATTGATATTCTCTGCGGGCGTGTGATGCCCATTAAACTAGGTATAATCGGAGTTGTGAATCGATCACAGCAGGACATTATTGATAAGAAACAGATTGATGAGCAACTGAAAGATGAAGCGGCTTTTCTACAACGAAAGTATCCTACACTGGCTACACGCAACGGCACACCGTACTTACCGAAAACATTGAATCGTTTACTTATGCATCATATTCGCGATGGCCTGCCGGATTGAAAGACTCGCGTTAATGTCATGGTCTCACAATTTCAATCTCTTCCCCTTTCGTACGGCGAGGACGTTACTGATAAAAGCCAAACACTGTTGCAAATTATTACAAAATTTGCTGGTGCCTACAATTCAACAATCGAAGGAACTGCTCGAAACATAGAAACCACAGAATTATGCGGTGGCGCCCGCATCTGGTATATTTTCCACGAAACGTTTGGACACACTTTAGACTGACAACTACAAAATGTCATTCGGCGATGACATTTTAGGATGACCCAGTGACCCACATATTGGGACTGATCAGCTGTTCCCAAAATAATGGGTAATACAGTCCGACTCGCGTGCAGCAACCATTGGTTGCATGGGTGCGGAGCCCAGGTGTCGAAGATGGTTGGTGGCCGCGCTACGAACCGCGCCAAAACGAAAGAAAGAGTTCGTGATATGAATGGGAGGCCAACCACCTCCAAGGTAGCGGACGCCCGTTAAGGCGAGCAAATTTAAAGGGCGGAGGACTAACGGAAGCGCTCTGGATTCAATTGGGACTCAAGGCGGAAAGTCGGAGGATTTTATATTGGCAGCAAAGATCAGGTGTTTAAAACGTGGAACTTTTCAATCGTGGAGCGTAACAAGACGATAATCCGGCTCCCAGGATAAGGAGAGTAATCAGGCGACCGTTTGCTGGGGCCCCAAGGAACGACAGATTAGGGAATTTAGGAAAAGGTATCTATTTCTTTAGTTTTATTGTCCTACTAAATTACATCAGATTTTGTAGAAAGTGAATATAACGAATTATAATCGAAAAGTGTGATTGTTATTGGAAAGTGATATTTACTTTGTGGATTGTGCGCGGCGCTCAAGCGGGGGTTTTTCTTTTCCGCGTTTCGGTCCTACAGGTTTCTTTTTTTTTCTTTCAGGAGGTCGTGGTGTGGTTACACGGAGTAGTGGGTACAGGACAGGGACGTGAGGAAGGGTAGCGATTACACTTCTCTTTTCTTCCTCCCTTTAGATGTTAGGGGTTAACCCTCGTGAGTGCGCGGACGGATCGTCTACTCGCTGACGATCCTATTGGTCAAACCATCCAGCCTAGGGACAGCGAGTTGGCGCCTGCGCCGTCTCCGACGGAGCGAACCGGGCCCGCAAGGCTGGACCGCGCGTCTACCCTTGAGGCGTAAGGGGGTAATAATTACCCTCCGACGGAACTCACTATGCCCTCTAATGAGCTCCGCTCCCGTTTCCCGCAGATCTGCGATTATCCGAAACCCCCGGCGCTTGACCACGCCGACCATTAAGGCTCAAATTTGGTGGCCGCCCATTACCCGTACTACCCCGTGCCGGGTTACAATTTGGACATGCCGAACGCACCACACCATTTCGGCCGCATCCAAAACACCTCCTCTGCTCTCTGCACTCCCTAGAAGTATGACCAGGCCCACGGCAATTCCAACACTGCAGCCCTCGAGGAGCTTCCTGCATGGCGGCTACGGCTCCTGCTACTTCCGTAAAAGCCAGATCAGGCTCTAAAAGCTTATGTGTTCTTGGGTCAGGAGGAGGCACAAAAGACTCCACCGCCGTACGCGTTTCTTCTAATTTACGGCCGAATTCGATAAGTTGTGATATCGACTCTACCGTCTTGAGGCTGAGTTTCATTTTGTACAGCGGAGCTACGTTCCTGAGGATTACCCTCAATTTTTCCTCCTCTGAGCATGGAATAGACAGCCGCCGAAATAGTCCTTCCATGGACGACACAAACATCCCCATAGATTCATCCCTTCCCTGCGTCCTGAGCCGTATCTCCTCCAAAAGACGGTGGTCGTAATCTGCTGGCAGAAATTCCGCACGCAACTCTCGTCGCAAGTCTTCCCAGCTTTGGCAGCGGTCCCTGTTGGCTCTATACCATATTAGAGCCTTACCCTCAAAGAGCTCTACCGCTGCATTATAAAGCTGTGATGAGGCGAGTCCCCTGGCGATTCGAAGCTCTTCTACCCGCTCTAGAAAAGCACTAACAGAACTCGATGCCTCCCCAGTAAATTTTACTCCCCATTTCGCCACATTCTCATGTTTGCCTCCTGTGGTGACCAGCTGGGCCGATGATACAATCGATGGTATTACAGACGCATCTCCCCTCCTTTGCGAATTTCCCGCGAGAGATGGTTGCTTTTCCTCCTCGATCGCAGGTCGGGGCGTCGAACACGAACTCGGTTCATTTGATTCTACTATTGCCTTCCCTTCCGATTCTCGAGTCCGGGGTTCTGCATCCTCTTCCACTTCTGGTGCCGATGGTGAACCACTGATGACTGCCCCTAGGGCCATCAACAGCCGCTGTCGCATTTTGTCCAGTACGGGAAGTGAAGCTTCGGGTGAATTTGCCATGTAACGCAGCCTCCTCATTCCAAATGCTACCTTTGCCCGAATCTTTTGCACATCCCTGGTCTTCTTGTCTACCGTAGCCAGGCTCTCAACCTCCGCCACCTTCTCCTTCATGGCCTCCAGGTCCTCGTTGTATGGAATTGGATACTCCCTCGCCAGCAACGATTCATTCGCATCGTCCTCTGCTCGTAGCGCATCCCGTAGTGTCGTCCGCATAACATCGACCGTGGCAGTCGGCAATTCGCGTATCACCAGCTCATATATCAGCTCATCCTTTGCGAGACGGTCGACCAGATAGCTCCCCGCTTTAGACATTTTCCCTTTCTTTTCTAACTTCTTCACTAAATATATTATGTTTTACTTATATCCTAAATAAAACACCCCGCAAATATTTTTATTATAAAATTCTAATAATATCATACATAAAATTCAATCCGAAAACACTCACACTTCACTACTCACTCCCGCAAATTCGCACTTCACCCCTCAATCTCACACTCCTGTAAATTCACACTTTGCACTTCAAATTCACACTTTGCACTTCAAATTCACACTCCCGCAAATTCACACGTTAAACTTTAATATTACACTCCTTCAAATTCACACTTCAATTAATCACACTTTGCACTTCAAATTCACACTCCCGCAAATTCACACTTCACTTTTCACTATCTCTCGACGCGTTTCACTTATGTCTCACTGCACACGACTTAACTTAGAACCACAATCACGTTGGGCGCCAATTATTACCCCCTTACGCCTCAAGGGTAGACGCGCGGTCCAGCCTTGCGGGCCCGGTTCGCTCCGTCGGAGACGGCGCAGGCGCCAACTCGCTGTCCCTAGGCTGGATGGTTTGACCAATAGGATCGTCAGCGAGTAGACGATCCGTCCGCGCACTCACGAGGGTTAACCCCTAACATCTAAAGGGAGGAAGAAAAGAGAAGTGTAATCGCTACCCTTCCTCACGTCCCTGTCCTGTACCCACTACTCCGTGTAACCACACCACGACCTCCTGAAAGAAAAAAAAAGAAACCTGTAGGACCGAAACGCGGAAAAGAAAAACCCCCGCTTGAGCGCCGCGCACAATCCACAAAGTAAATATCACTTTCCAATAACAATCACACTTTTCGATTATAATTCGTTATATTCACTTTCTACAAAATCTGATGTAATTTAGTAGGACAATAAAACTAAAGAAATAGATACCTTTTCCTAAATTCCCTAATCTGTCGTTCCTTGGGGCCCCAGCAAACGGTCGCCTGATTACTCTCCTTATCCTGGGAGCCGGATTATCGTCTTGTTACGCTCCACGATTGAAAAGTTCCACGTTTTAAACACCTGATCTTTGCTGCCAATATAAAATCCTCCGACTTTCCGCCTTGAGTCCCAATTGAATCCAGAGCGCTTCCGTTAGTCCTCCGCCCTTTAAATTTGCTCGCCTTAACGGGCGTCCGCTACCTTGGAGGTGGTTGGCCTCCCATTCATATCACGAACTCTTTCTTTCGTTTTGGCGCGGTTCGTAGCGCGGCCACCAACCATCTTCGACACCTGGGCTCCGCACCCATGCAACCAATGGTTGCTGCACGCGAGTCGGACTGTATTACCCATTATTTTGGGAACAGCTGATCAGTCCCAATATGTGGGTCACTGGGTCATCCTAAAATGTCATCGCCGAATGACATTTTGTAGTTGTCAGTCTAAAGTGTGTCCAAACGTTTCGTGGAAAATATACCAGATGCGGGCGCCACCGCATAATTCTGTGGTTTCTATGTTTCGAGCAGTTCCTTCGATTGTTGAATTGTAGGCACCAGCGAATTTTGTAATAATTTGCAACAGTGTTTGGCTTTTATCAGTAACGTCCTCGCCGTACGAAAGGGGAAGAGATTGAAATTGTGAGACCATGACATTAACGCGAGTCTTTCAATCCGGCAGGCCATCGCGAATATGATGCATAAGTAAACGATTCAATGTTTTCGGTAAGTACGGTGTGCCGTTGCGTGTAGCCAGTGTAGGATACTTTCGTTGTAGAAAAGCCGCTTCATCTTTCAGTTGCTCATCAATCTGTTTCTTATCAATAATGTCCTGCTGTGATCGATTCACAACTCCGATTATACCTAGTTTAATGGGCATCACACGCCCGCAGAGAATATCAATAGCATCTGTACCAGCATTCATGAGATCAAGTTTTGTGACTACAGCTGATGTGCGACGTCCTTCTGGATCCACGTCCTTAGCTAACTTCAAACTTTCACTTGTAGCCATATCTGTATTGGCGGCCGTTACCGCTAGAATTATCGAATTTGGATTTTCGATATATTTCAATAAAAGATTTCTAATTTGTAATTCAGTGTCATCCGGTTGATCGCCTACAGGTAGTTTTGTGAGCCCCGGTAAATCGACCAGAGTCAAGTTCACCACATGCGCCGAATAAATTTTTAAATTAATTGGCTCAGGACAACTGCCTTTATTACTTCCCGCCATTTTGTCTGTATCCTCTTCGATCTCGCGGCGGATTTCATTGAAATCCGAGTAGATTTTATTTTTTCTGTGTGCAGAAATTTACCCCATTCTTCCAGGTGTAGGGTTCCATTTTCAGCAGATCTGTTTTCTTTGTCATCTAGAGGACAATATATAAGTTGTAAAATTAAGGGGCGCCGTGTTACAATACCAGTTCCTCGAGGTAGAAATGAGCGACCGACCAAACTTTCTATGACAGAACTTTTACCAGCACTCTGGCTGCCAAGCACAACGATTTGTGGAAATTGAATTGAATCGGCTCCGACTGTGTTGAAAACATCTTGAAGTTTGTTTATGACGGGAATTAATGAGCTAATTAGGCGATTTCCGAAAGTCGACTCGGCGTGGTACAGGTGCTATGTGTACCTGGTCGTAATGCCTGCATCACATCGCGAGTGTGGTTCAAGTTGGAATTCGCCTCGTCTTGGCGTCGCCTCAGAGACGCCGCCAGGAAGGTGTAAATTGGAGACGGCAAGTTCCCCGAGGTAAGTCTTCACTTCGTAACGTCACTTCTTGTATTTTACAGTTGCCAATACCATCGATTACGGTGGATCCCTCTAGTGCGGTGACCAGGAGTGGGCCCCCTTATCACCTTCCGAATCGGTGCTAGCCTTTGTGGAGCGCTTGCGTTAGATGCGTTGCCATAGGTTATCCTTGTTGGGAAAAGTGATGGTCGACCGGCCCCCTTCTGATGTCGTTCGTCGTCCGTTGCTGCCGTTTGCTCCCTACCTAAATTTAACGCCCTGTTCTAGCTCGACGACTAAATAATATTGTTTATACAAAAATACCATTTCTTCTTTAATTATATAACAATTTGACTTATATAACAATAACATTTCCATCTTTTGCATGAGAGTAGTATTAGTGTCGAAAGAAAAATACAATGAGTCAACTGCTACCTCGATGCTCAAGCGGGTTTGGGGTGTGTAAATGACGTGCATCCCGATCTCCTTAGTGGTCGTGGTGTGGTCCCCGGATAAAAGCTAGTCACCCGTAACAACTTTGCCAGACCATCGGCACCCGTGTCCTACACGGACATTTCGAAATTCATTACAATGGTGCCCAACGTGGGGCCCAAAGGGGAAACAACACCACTCTCCTTCGAGCTCTCACATTTTAAATTTTGCTATCGGCAGATGAACCGATTCAATTTTTATTGTCGCCCTCACCATTTGATATTAACGTAGCATACTTTGGAGGGTTCCATAAAGTAAAGATAGAGTCACCGATAAACTTTCTTTTGGTGTTGTTTGTCTTGTCTTCGGTATAATAAGGTCTATAGCATCTTCTGGAGTTCTTCGTTCGTGGTGGCTCAGTCGCCTGAACATGCCGATGATGTTATAGAGTAGTGCGTCCCTAAATGTTACCAAAAGAAAGGTTTGCACATTTTTATACAGTTTGAAGTCGGACAGTTCTAATTTTGAACAAACTGATGGTGCCAGGGGTTTTCAAATACATTGCTTGGAATTGCGTCAGTTTTTGCTGGGAGCTAATCTGATGACCGGCAGTGATAAAATCCGCATCATCAATTAGTCCTGACCGACACCCGATTTGTTTTTATGATTGGTTAGCGGTTTTTATTAGCATACTTTCGTAGAAGACAGGGACTTGTATTCAAGGAAAGGGGCCTAAAATTATAACAATCATCTCTCCACTGCGGAAACAATTGTTTCTTCACTAGTGTAGAGCAAAATCCTTCAGTCTCTCCATGCCTGGGTCGGCATCGAAGAGACTGCCCTGTAATAAACATAAGCAGTCGAGCAGCCCCGTGGTGATCAGGAGTGGCTGCTCCTGAAGAGAAAAGGTGGTCCCCCGTCGAAACTGCTTAGTTTGTTGTTTTACTAGTGTAAAGTAAACTGCATCCGTCAAGTTTCCATCCTTTAGGCAGAGATGAGTGGTTCACTTCAGTCACTTTAACATCTTTAGGTTTGACATTCCCCTTGTAATGCAACGACCTTCTTCTGTGAAAGTAACGGTTGCTTTTTGTGTAATGTTTGCGTTTGTCTCAAGCCTCCGTGTCCGCTAACTTTAACGAGGCAAAACAATATTGAATTGCTGTAGAGTAGATTAATTGACACCTAATAGAACTTTTCTAAAGACAATAACAATTGATCGGTGCGTCTTGTAGAGTAGAGTACGCGTGATAAGTATTTTGTAGTGTAGCTTCGTGGCTCGACAAGAACCCGCCTCATATGATCCCGCAAATGCTAGTCGTCAAGCACGCGTACGCGGTCGTTAAGCGAAGCTAGTTAGCTGAGCTCGGTGTTGTTTTAGCTCGCTGACACTTGTGCCAGACCATCGGCACCCGTGTCCTACACGGACATTTCGAAATTCATTACATTGGTACGAAACTTTTCTGAAGCTGTAAGATTCGGCCGTGTTTTCTTCAACATCAAAATGAGTACGTGCCGCGGACAATAATTTTCCCGTGTTTGTTGTGATCCGTGCCAAGTGTAAGTTGCAACATCCTTATCTCAACTGAGCCAATTCCACACCAATTGAAGCTCCGACGTGGAGCCGGGAAATTGCAGTTTTATGTTTTCTATTACTCGGAATATTGTAGAATTGTTCTGATTGGGCCCCAATGTCGAGTTCACGCGTACTTTGTTGTGACGTCGTCTACGTGCATTTGATTGTTTGCAAGTGCGTTCAAGTGAAGTTTGCTGGCCACGAAGCCAAATCGGCAAATTAAAATAGAAAGAACCACGGAAATTGGATTTTTTGTTTTTCACTGAGCCTCAAGACCAGGCGAAAAATAACTCATTCACTGGATGGACAACGACCGCAAAAGTTGGCGTTCAGTGTACAGTGCGTCGTCTAGGCGCAAGTGTTGCATGTTTTCTGTGTCTTTCGGTGCTTTTGAAGCCATAAATACATATTAAACCGCATTTCTCGAATCCAATCGTGCCGCTCCCGCATATCCAAAGTGATTTTTGCTTGGACTGTAGAATCTCCTGAAATATCATTAGACTCCTCTTGGAAGTCGAATGAAATCAATTGGGTGCTGCCATTCAATGGAGTTTGTTTTGAGTTGAGCAACCAAGCAATTCCAGTGTATAATGAAGCTTTTAGCAGTAAAGGGTTAAAGAAGGCTGAGAAAAGAGAATACGGAGGAGACGGTCAAGGTGAACTGCCAGTAGAAGAAAAGAAACCAAAAAAGGCAAAGAAAGAAGAAAATGTAAAACACCCATCGCAATTAGCAAGCGAGCGAGCACTCCCAGAAATTCAAAAGGTTTCATTAGTGCGTGCAAAATTATAGACAATCGAAAAACAACCTCCAACAAAAATGAATGCAGTTGCAGAAAATGTAAACCCAAATAAACAAAGTGTTGGAAAGAAAATCGGTCAAAATTCCTGGTGGATCTTACGGACGTAAATCGAAGGAAAGCTCTGAGACAAAGTTTAAAAGCAAATTGGCACCAGAAATTATCAAAGAACAAAAAGAGCAGTAATGAAGCGGGCAGTCAAGTTAACCGAGCAAATAAAGCTGGATTGAATAAGTTTAATAAAGGAAAGTATTGAGCGGCTCATTGGATACAAACAAGACATAGAATTCTAGGTGATTTTGACGCTATGGTTGGCAATGAGATATCTCATTTGGGGAACGACTGGAGGATATAGCCTCCACGATGAAACAAATGACAACGGCGAGCGTGTGATCGACTTTGCTTGTAGCAGAGATCTAGTTATATGATCTACTTGCACCCCACATCGACGCATTCATAAAATTACCTGAGTATCACCGGATGGCAACTCACAACCCCAGGTCGATCATGTTCTGGTCCAACAACGTTGGGCCTCGAACATACTTGACGGCCGTACATACCGAGGAGCAAATTATAACTCATATCATTACTTGATTAAATTAACCTATCTTTGTCGTATGTCAAAGGCACATTCAGCTTAAACCGGCTCGCTACAAAAACCGAAAGCCTCCAAACGGCGCCTGTGGCGAAAACCAGCTAGCTATCATTTATTAGACGCCTCGTTAAAGACAAGCAACGAGCTCTGAATGGAAGTGCAAGTGGTTTTTAGGACCATGGCAGCACTGATGATCGGACATCATGCCCGGCGCAAAGGAATAATTGGTTCGATGATCAGTGCTAGAATGCGTTAGACAAAAATAATCAGGCACACACAGAAAAATCTCAGAAGAGTAGCGAATAAGATAACTAGAACTAAGAAAAGAAAATACTTTAATGACTGATTGAAAAGTATAGGTGTAAGTTTAGCGAGCAACAACATAAGACAAGCATGCAAAGTAGTGAAAAGCCCGAAACGCGGCTATCAGCCCAAAACCACGCTCTGTCGTGATGACATCGGCAATATCATTGCTTATGAAACCAACATTAAGGGAAGATGTGCATCATGTTTCAAGAACTTCCTTAATACTCCGTACAGTTACAGAACATTGGAGTCTATAGATGTTTGCATTGGCCCCCCCAAATGGGAATGAAGTTTGCTCTAGCGCAGGCCATCGATAAGATTCTAGTGGAGCTCATCAAATGCGGTGGTAGCAGTGCTCATTGAGCTATTCACAAAATCGTCTAGCACATTTGGCAACAAGAACATATGCCGAAAGAGGAAAGCCAACCAATTATATTCCCTATCCACAAAAAATGCGAGAAATTACAGTGCAAAAACTATAGAGGTATATCACTACTTTGTACGGCGTACAAAATATTTTCAAAAATCTTAGAAAATCAGATCGGATTATACACCGACAGTATTTTTGGGGAGTCCAATCCATCACCAATCGACCAATTGTTTACAGTCAAGCACATACTTGAAAAATGCTGGGAGTTCAACATAGATGAGAATCAAATTTTCGTTCACTTTAAGCAAGCATACGACGTATTGATCTTAACGTACTGTACAAATAATGCTTTGCTTGGCCTCCCAACCAAGTGAGTCCATCTTACTAAAATTACAATGACGGAGACGACCTCCCAAGTCCGCATCAAAAACCAACTCACGATGCATTTGGCACAAATATCGGACTAAAATAGGAAGTTGAGCAGCCAATCGCTATTCAATTTGGCTCTGGAATACGTTATAAGGAACTACCTGTCAATACGTGAGGCACATTAATGTACAAGTCGAGCTAAGTGTAGCCCATGCAGATGACATCAACATTTTGTCACGGTCATTAACAACTACCAAAGAACTCTTCCTGAAACTCGACAGCGAAGCAAATCTAGTAGGGCTGCAAATCAATGAAAATAAAACAAAGCTCAAGACGCAGTCGAGGAAAAATACCCCAAATACACAAAATATCACACTTGACAAATACAGTATTAAAAATGTTGGTAAATTTGTGTATTTAGGCGCCAAAATAAAGAAGGCGGGTAGTGTAACAGACGGAAAACGCCGAAGAATATAGCTTGCAAATAAAATATTTTTTTCAGTTTTAACGATCTTGAAAATATGCTGCATACACAGGAAAACAAAGCTCCAACTATACAAATCTGTGATAAGACCTGTGTTATGCTATGGTTGTGAAACACGAACCCTAACCCAAGCATCCGCAAATATATTGAACGCCTTTGAGCAACGGGTCCTGAGGCGAATAATCGGAACGAGGCTAGATGGGGCCCAATGGCGTGTTCAATACAACTATGAATTGTATGAAATTTTTGGCAAACTGTAGGTCTCAACGATTGTCAGACTGCGGAAGCTGCAATGGGCTGGCCTCATGAATTGTATGGACGAACAATGGATACCCAAAAAAGTATTCGTACTAAACCTTTCAAAACGACTTGAACTCCGCTAGATGAGTGGATATACCCGTATGTTGGGAAACCCATTCAAGTTTCTAAATATTTTTGCCATTATTAGGAAGTATATGGAGGACCAAATCCTGCTTAGTGACACAATGCAGGATCGAAAAGGGATGCAATTCACACTGGGTGCTGCTAAAGGAGTTATATTTTGCAGTTTCGAACGTACCGTACAACAGACTACTGAGACTAGAGCTACCGTTCGAGTCACGCCTGACCAGCTAAATGCATAATTTTGTGGCTTTGGTCATTGCACGCATAGTCAGATAGGCATAGCTTACTAATGTGTGCTTCTGAATGACTTTTCATAGGAACAAACTTATGTTTGCTTTCTGCTTAGCACTTCAGCACCGTTGGGGCTTTTGCTTAGTGATTCTTAGAGCATCTCATTATCAGGATCAAATGTATTGGTACTCGAGAAAAAGATATGGTCATGAAGATGCTTTGGCCATCGGTCCATTCATACAGCTACCAGTTCACCTAAAGAATCACTCAAAGCAAATGTCGTTGACACCAACTGGGGTTACCGCCAACTTGAATATGAGTTTCTCTGAGCAAATCAGGCCAAATGCTGATGAACTTGCTTCAGGCG
Organism: Odontomyia ornata; assembly: GCA_963969285.1. Classification (NCBI taxonomy): domain Eukaryota; kingdom Metazoa; phylum Arthropoda; class Insecta; order Diptera; family Stratiomyidae; genus Odontomyia; species Odontomyia ornata. Next base: position 313,189,968 of record OZ017739.1, read on the forward strand.
TATCGATTCTGAGTCAAATTATGGCCAAGGTGGTGTGACCCAACCCATTTAGAAAGTGACTTATGATAAGGGGCCTAGAGTATGTGCTTCTGTATGAAGCAGAAATATGGAGCAATACTTTCAGTGAGGAGTTGTTTCGACAATGCTTGGCACAAATACAATACAAATACTAAGAATTACATGCACATATCCAACAGTCTCTGATTAGGCCGAGCTCCTTGCAGGAGAGCGCCTGCTTTGAAAACAGAAGGACGACAGTTGTCCGCGAGGAAAAAAAACGCTCACTCAATCATTGGCAGTAGTCCTGGATAACCAGCAAGGGAAAATGGACTGTGTGCCTCATCCCTGATGTGAAATCATGGATAAATCGAACGTAGAGTGGGTCTGACTTCTCCCTAATTTAGCTCTTGAACGGGTATGAGTGGCTTCAGTCTTCCTTACCCAAGATTGGTAAGTTACGATCCACCGACAGTAAGTTTTGCGCAGAAAAAGTAGATAATGCCTGCCACATATTTTTTTCGCGCAAAAGATGAAATGAGCTTTACTGAAATATCTACAAAGAAAGAGGAGGACTCTCTTCACATAGTCAAATCAGGGAGATGCTTCAATTTGTTGAAAAATAAAACCATGTAGCACATTACGTATGGATCTTCCTAAAAGATAAAAAAGGTCCAATAAGCAGCTGGGAGTGTTAGGGTTGGAGATCACTTTTCTAGTAATTCCTCCCTCTTCCTCAAACTTAAAGGCACCTTACGGCATAGCAAAACGAAGGTTAACTGGAAGTAATGTGTAAAAGTGTTCCACGCTAGGTTTCCCGGTTGACAGGAGAGGTATTCTAGGTATTTAGGACACATAGGAATCCGATATTTAAGTTAGAAGTAGCCTTCACCTCCCACAAAATAAAAACTAGGGTCGTTCAAGCTCTTCTACTAACGTTGCTCTATAATTTGCCAGCAATGCTATTACTTCAACAAAAACTTATGATTACTGATGACGATCAAAATTCATCTTTTGCGCCACAAAATAATCCCATTATAAATGAATATGTTCCCTAAGCTTATCATCTTTTTACTATTCAGTATTGTTGCAATGATTTATTTCTCAGCAATCATAAAAACCGACAATGTATTCCTATCGATCTTCTGGTTATCTATTTCAGCTTTGATAAGCACTTCATTATTATGATGGTATTAACGGTTTTCCAATATAGTACTCCTAGATTCGCCTACAGTTGTTATTAGAAATTATTACATATTGTTCAGCAAAATGTTGAACGATTCATATTTCTCAAATAAGTGGAAAAGAGCTATAGTTAATCAGATCTTGCAGAAAGGAAAAGAATCTTCGTGCCCTAAAAACTATCCCCCTATCAGCTAACTGCCTAATATCAGCATAAATATAAATAATAAATCATTGAACTCTCACATTGAGAAATATGAGTTGATGCCAAATTGCCAATTTGGTTTTCGTGCCAGGCATTCAGCCTTACGTGCGATAGCGAAAGTAACCTCTGACATCTGTTGGAAACTAAACAACAGATAATGTGTTGAAGCGTGTCTCATTGATATGGAGAAAGCCTTTGATACGATATGGTTAGTTGAACTAATTTTTAAGTGCACTCTGAGTAAGTTCTCCAGACATCTTTTCAACATGATGTGCAATATTTTGTACTGGAAATCATTTCTTATAACTGATTAAAATCCAGCGACAATGCACGATTTGAAGGTCTTGAATGGTCCACAGCAAGGAACAGTCACCGTGCCTCTGCTCTCTTCCATATTTATTTGCGAACTACTGAACATATTTTGATAGTCTTCATGTCCCTAGTGTTCATGTCCCTTCAATGGCTCTTTCGGTCCAGAAACATTGATCAAAAGATCAAAGTTATCTGTTACAAGACTCTGGTTAGATCAATATTACCGTCAGAATAGATATAATCCGAGTACTAGTAATATGGGAAAATTCAGAGTTTTGGAAAGGAAATGTGTTTGTACATGTACTGGTCTCTACAGGAAGCTTAAGATGGATTGGAAACACTTTATATCGATTGGAAGAATTTTTTGTCAAAATGCTACTCGTAAAGTGGCGAGACCGGCATTTTCATTTTGAAACTGGTTAAAAATTATATTACAAAGCCTGTAACGATCAGCAAAAACCCGTGGACTTGGCACCCGTTCAACCCTTTAAAGGGGCATATGGAGGCTTGTCTCATTACTGATTCCATTCTTCTAGAAGCATTCCTGGATTTGGGCTTGAATTGGAATATTTTTGACTCCGAAAATAGTCTAGTTATATATTATGTATCATGTATATAAATTGGCACCGATAAGAAGATAAAAGATGCTCCAAATTTGAGCTCATGTAATCACCAATTCCAATGGATATATATATGCATTTGCTATATTTGATGAAGCTGGTTGAGCTGGAACGGAGCAATCTAGGTAGTTATGGTTAAATGACAACAGCTAGGTTATTCGTTGTCACTCGTGGTTTTAATATTTTAATTTTCTTGTTTTTGAATATCAGCCCATGATTGCGACATTTAATTTTTTTTAAGTTTTATTTATGTAGCTTATGAAAATAAGAAATGAATTTTTAGGTCTTTCCGTCCATCTGTCCGTGCGTCACAGCTAATGTTCTCAGAGACCATAGAAGCTACAATGCTTAAACTTTATGAAAACGTCAGGAATGATGGTCTCTTAAAAGTAAAGGCCTTACCAAAAATTTAAAATTTTTTAAGGGGGGCCCCCCCCCAATGACCAATTAGCCCTTAAAAATTTTAAAAGGTCTTGATTAGAACTTTTAGAATCTGAAATAAAAAAATCATTTTATGAATTAGGGGGCCCAGGGGAAGGCAAAATGTACCAAAAATAGAATAGAATAGATTTTAACATGAATATATTCAATCGGCCGAGCATTCAGAAAAATCATTTAAGCTAGATCGAAATTGCGACTGCACTGTGCTTATGAAAGAAACTGTGCATCTTTTGCATAAATTTGAACGACTCATATCCAAGTATTAGATGAATAATTCAAGTTATCGATTCGAGCTATAGGAAAACTTGTTTCTAACCCTACGATGTTTACAAAGAGCACTCTCCTGCTTACTCAACTTGTTAAAACTTAGTTTAGTATATTTAAGAGAATAGAATCAAGCTAGGAAAAATATCTACTTTTGTAATTGAGAATTGAAGGTTATTTATGCGCTAGATATGGGGTGATACTGGCACTTGAGAGACCCCAGCTATTGTCCTGTGGCGACATTTTGTTCATTTTCATGTTTATTTTATTAGTTTTATTTAAAGTTTCCTTCTTTAAAATTAATTTTTGCGGGTAAAAACACTCGCGTTACGCGTAACAAATACAAGCGTAAAACGACTTTCGATTCACTTCCGATTTAGAGAATTATTATTTTCGAATTTTATATTTTGTTTTTCAGATCTTTTAATTATTCGCGAAATTGTAAAATGCAGACACAAGCGTGTAACGCCTTCCAGTCTGCATCTACTTAAACGAAGGAGGAGTCCCATGTGAGCGTTTTCACGCCCTTAGCAAAGGATATTTATACTTACAAAAGAAAAGAATACTCCAGCGTATACAAGAGAAATGAGAGGCTTTATTCAAGTTCTTTCCGCCTTATACGAGTATACTAACTTAACCTAACAGTACTTTATTTTTACTTAGTATTTAATTTGCTGACATTTTTGCATTAATTTTATATTGCTAAATTAAACTATGGCAATGCTTAATTTATGGCAATGCTTGATAATTTGAAATTATGGTAATGTTGAACTTATGGCAATGCTTAATAATTTTAAATTATGGCAATGCTTAATTCAGCACAAGAGTCCGCCATATTGAATGACATTTGACAATCATCTGATTGTTATGTTGTCATATTACACTAGGTATACTGATGAACTGAACTTTTCACCGAAAACCTGCCCTGTCAACCTGAGAACTTAATGTGAAACCGTTTCACACATTAATGCGGGTAAGTCTTGTTTCGCTACGCTGTGAGGCACCTTGAAGTTTCGGGGTCCCTCCTCTAGAGAAGGAGGGAGGTAGAGGAACTGCTGAAAAAGTAATCCCTGTACTATGATGCCCCATTTATCAACCTATCTAACCAATTCTCTGCTGATCCTATTTGGGAGAGCCCTTTTGTTTTCTTTTAGGGATCTTTGTGCAACCTGTTCCATTTTTTGTATACGAGGAGGGTATTGCCCTCCTCTTCTACCCAAAACTTACATTAGGAGGATCGTCACTTACCTATCTTGGGTAAGTAACATGGAAGACCTAGTAAAAGTCAGTCTCCTCATGCGTTTGATTGAGCCGCGAACTCCAATTAGGGATGAGGCGTACCATTCATTTTTTCTTTTAGCTACTCAGGCAGGCTTACTCCCACCGAATGAATAAGTATTGCTTCTCCTCAAGGGCAACTGCCTCCTTTTGTGGCCGTTTTGGCACAAGTAGGTAAGAAGGTACTCTCTAGCATAGAGGGCGTCAGGTCTGCGACGACTTGCACAGCCAAATCAAATACTGTCGGATATGAAGATGCAATCCTCAGTGCTACTCTTCTCTGTATTCATACCAAGCATTTTCGGTTCAGCTACATGCTGGAAATTTTGCGCCATATTTCAGCTCCATACAGTAGCACCAGCTCAAGAGGCACTTTCTTGGTGGGTTGCGTTCCTCTGCGTGGACGAAAGTTTGACAGTGAGCAATTACGCCTGCAGTAGAATTATCTGCCATTGCCCTGATTTATTCAAAGAAACTCATCTTTGAGTTGATCAGCAACATCAAGTATTTTGCTGATGGTTTTGTTTCAACTTGTATTTCCCCAATGCTAATCGTCCTCACTCTGAGCATTCTCTTCTTTCCCAGGATGACCACTTTAGTTTTCCCCAGTACTAGGCTAAGCACGAAAATAGCCGTCCAGCATATCATCCAGCGCAATAGTATACCTAGTCTAATTTGCGCCAGTTTTATAGTTAGTCCAGCAACTAGCGCTGCAACTTCATCAGCATAGCTAATCAGGCATAACTTATCCGGCAGCTTTTATCTCAGTATTCTGACAAACAATATGTTCCATAAGCTTACACCAAGGATGCATCCTTGAGCAGCATCTGATGAAACTTCCATCTTTTGACTGCCATGCATCGTATCACAAAGCAGGATGCAGTCCTTCAGTTAGTCCTTGAAAAGCAGCAAAAATTTTTCTAGAATTTAGAAAGAGTATTTCAATACATTCAAAACATCATCATCTAGTGGAGCTCAAGATGTTCCGATTATCAATTGTTACTTACAGAACTAACATTGCACGGCTGTATGCCCTTATGCATTGGACCACGCTCATCACCTATGTAATTGTATCAATGGTAGAGCGTCGTACTCTAAAGCCATACTGCTAGTGAGGCACATCCTCCGCAGCACGAATGACGTTAGTGTGATTTGTCATGATGAGTTTCTCTGGCATTTTCCCAGCCATGTCTAGCATATATAACGGGTGGTTTGAAGACCATGACCTGGCATCTAACTTCTCTATATTGATCAGCACAAGCCTCGCTATCTTCCAAGGTTCCGGAAAGACTCCTTTCCACAGGCAAACGGTGAATGTGCTGAGCAGCAAATTAAGAGAATGATGAAAGACAAGCTGCAACACCTTAAATCAGGCATTATCTGAACCTGGAGCATCAACATGGACAAAATGGGTGGGGAAAAGTGCCAGCCCTATTTCATCAATTTTTTCTAGTGTATGTATGTAGGGCGTGGAAAGGAGACCAAGTTTTACATAAATAGCTAATGATCAAGGCCACACAGATCTTTGTTTACATTTTCTACCTGATCTTGCCAGCAGTGAGTTTTACTACTATTATCAGTTTGCAAAAGCATTTCCTGGCCCGCTGAAATCTTTTGTTTTTTTTTGGCAGGGACGTAAATGCCCATTTACGCACACAGTGGGGGACTTCTATGCTCACAAGAAGGCGACTGCACTGCCCAATAAACACCTCCCTTTTAAACCTGATAACCTAGCCCGGGACCGTTTGACACATTATTTCGGGCCAGATCTTGTTTTGTTACACTGGTAGGCGCCATCAAGCTGCGGATCCTTCTTCTTGTGGGAGGGAAGAGGGGAAGGGGAAGTGCATTTACTGGCCAACTTATATGCTGCCATTCAGTTGCATTCCTCGTCATGGTTCCGTCCCCGTTGAGCCTCATGCCAAAACTTCTGACTCTCCCTTCGTTTTCTAAGCGATTACAGTTGACCACCAGTGCACTTGGGGCTTGCTGTGCCGGGGCACGGAAGAGTTGCCAGCAGTCGTAGTAATGCTTAAAGTTGAGTTCATAATGTCTTGAGCTGCCAGTTCTTCCATCCCTTGTGGTTCACCCTGCAGCGGGGCATCTGCTGTGAGCACCTCGATGAAGCTCGCGACGTCTATCCTTCCGATGTTCCACCTTATTGTAGAAAGTTGAGAGTATGGATGTCGGGAGACAACAGCGCTTATCTCAAGCAGAGTGCGCTAATTATCACTGGCTGAGTAATTCTCTAACACTCTCCAATTGTGTGTCCTCCTTATTAAGGACTCTGAGGCAAATGTCACGTCCGGTGTGGTTCCGTCACAGCCGATACGGTGAAAAGTCAGGGTACTTCCGGTGTTTAGTACAACGAGCGTCGTCCTGTGTGCCATTCATAGGATTCATTTTCCCCGCCGATTTGTTTGAGGCATTCCCCATTCGATTGTTTCAGCGTTGAAGTCTCCCCCAACGAGCATGGTGCCGTCTGCGTTCGAGACAGCCCCTCCAAAGCCTGAAACTTGGCTTGAAAATATGATATCGACTCGTTAGGCGTTAGGTACACACTAAAGAAGGCGGTCACTGAGCACCGAACCCACACAAAACCATCCCCTCATCCACAGCTCTCCGCTTGGAAATTGCTATTTCAAATGCAGATGGCAGCAGTACCAGTTTTATGAGGATACCATGATACCGAACTTTAATCACGGTGTTGCTCCTTCAGTGGCATAACATTGGCTTTCGTATCCCTCATAAACTGCTCAAGCAGATTTTGGGCGGTTGAACTGCGGTGTAGGTTTAGTTGCAGGATGCGGGTCATCAAAGTTCTGATTTTGCGTCGACTGGGGCTTCCTGGAAAACTCAGCATTTTTCTGATACCAAGACGTGTTCAAAATCCAGTCTTGAATCAGCATTCTTGCAAAAAATACAGTGTCTCTAATTCGTACACTCGTTTCTTTTATGTCCTTTTTCACTTCATTTGTAACATAGGGAACTCTAACCGGGTCCTTTGCATACTCAGGTGATATGTTGTTAACTGCTTACATGTCTTGTCATAGTTCTGGGATCATGGGGCTTGACGTTAAAGCTTGTGACACTATCTTCGTTTTTCAGTAATTTCAGCAAACCCCAATACACTGGGGCTTTGTCGTGCCAGGGTCGCTAATGGGGCATATAATTGCTGTAAGCAGATGTGAAGAGGTTCGTGGTTGAGTTTATCACATCTTGAGCTGCGAGCCCTTCAGACATCAGAGAATTTTCTGCAACCGTGTACCTCCCGTAAGTGCTTTGATGAAGCTCCTTTCGTTCATCTCCCGATGTTACATCTAATTATGAAAAGTCAAGAGCATAGGTGTTGAGATACAGCATTACGTATCTCAGACAGAATTTACTGATGATTACTGGCTTGTATTCTCCACTTCTTTACCCTTCATAATAGGGGCTCGTAGGCGGATGTCATGTCGAGTATAGTTCCTTCACAGCCCATATGGCGGAAAGTCCGTTCATCGGCAGTGTTCAGCCTGACAAGTGTTATGCTGGCTGCTATCTCTAGGATCCATTTTCCTGACGGATCAGTTTGAGGCAGACCCCATTCAATTGCTTTGATATTGAAGCATTGAGTACGTAGTCCTGGTTTTAAGACAGCATTCACCAAAGCATAAAACTGGCTTAGAAAGATAATGTCAACCATAGGTACACACTAAAGGATGAAGTTCTATAAATCTAAACCATAGAGGTATACACTGGAGACGGCGAGCTTTCATTTCCCATATAAAATATTGAAGTCTCTTAATACATGCTCAATACGAATAAACATTTCATGTACGTATACTTCAATTTTCGAAAGCTTTTTGACTTTCACGAATGAGCTTACGTATGATTGTCCAAATGCTATCATTGTTCGAAATTCATTTCTAAATAGCTAAAAAAGTTCATTATTTTTAGTTTTCTCTCTAATGATTATACAGCATTTACAATTGTAAACAATGCCTCCAAATATTGTTCAACAAACTTCTTTCTTTTCCATAAAATGTACTAACAAACTACAAAGTGCGCCACATTTAAATCGTTTTCGATCGAAATCAACAATTGTGACACCCCTGATTTCGGAAATAATGTTTCAGCTGATGGAAAACAGTCAGTTGACAATTCTTGCAAAAATTCCATCAAAAATCGTAATTTTTTGAAATTTTCAATGAAAACGCTTGTTTCGGGTGGATTGTATAAGTGATTTCGAAAATAAAGTGTTCAATGTGTAAACGTGAGTAAAAATGTGAAAGCGTCATCGAGTATTTTTCATTATTCAGGTTAGTAAAGTGAAACAATTATGTGTGCGGGTATAATTTACGTGATGTTTTCTGTGTCCGTCCAGGTTTTCGGTGTGTTTCGCGAATGAAAACATAATTTCGAATGTTGTGTGAATCGTTTCTGCTATAAACGGTACCTGGGAGACGCGAATTTAAAGATTTCCTCGGTTTAAACAGATTTTACGCCGGTCATAGAATTCCAATAACATGTAACTGAAACTCGCTTGCATTGTAAGTATTTACGCGCTTTTTTCTGATTTTTATTCCTACGGATTTAAATGAGCCTAAGATATCCTTAAAGCTTCGTGTTGAAGTAATTAAATGTGTTTTTAAGTAAAAGTTCATAATTATCAAAGTTCAAATAGATGTTCCGCGCAAATGTTGAAGTTTTGTCGGCTCCGTCCATAATGGTCTTAAGATTAAATTGCTGAAAATAATTCGTTTTGTTGTTGCGAAGTTGCTTGTAAAAGTTTCATGTATCGGAGTAAACGTTTTAATTGAAAAACTTTGAAGGTTTTCTAAAATACGAGATCTCGTATCAGTGCAGTGCGACGGCAATATGGGAGCTGTTTTATTAATTTCGAAAACTGGTCGGTTGAATTTAAAAATGTTTTTCTAGGTTTCTAGAAGTCGTGGTGATAGGACTGAAATTGTTGTTGAAAATCGAGCCAATTAATGCAGAAATGCATGCATGACGGTTAAATTTGAAAATATTTGTTTATTTACCGGAAAACGCAGAAAAACCGACTTTAAAGTGCCCTACAAAGGATGAAATGAATTTTATGGAGGTGATATTAAATCACCATGTAATATCACTAATATAGCACCGCTTTTAAAAAATTTGATTCATCTTTCTTACTTTGGAGTCGGTTTTTTTTTTAATTGTAGGTTAATTTCTCAAGAGAAATTTACCTATTGCGTAGAGTACTATATATATATATATATATATATATATATATATATATATATATATATATATATATATATATATATATATATATATATATATATATATATATATATATATATATATATATATATATATATATATATATATATATAAATATATAAATATATATATATATATATATATATATATATATATATATATATAAAAATAAAAACATATATACATATCTATATATATGTATATATATGTATATATATATATATATATATATATATATATATATATATATATATAAATAAAAACATATATACATATCTATATATATGTATATATATGTATATATATATATATATATATATATATATATATATATAAATAAAAACATATATACATATCTATATATATGTATATATATGTATATATATATATATATATATATATATATATATATATATATATATATATATATATATATATATATATATATGATATAACGAAAATCGTGACTATGCTAAAGGTCACAATTTCACTCCGATTTTCACAAAATTTTCAGGAAAGGCGTATTGCGTAAATATCTCAATTAAGTTGTTTGACCAGCTAAATCGGTCTAGGGAAAACAAAATAGCGGCCATATTAGACAAACATTTGTGATTTCATTTCTGACCAAACCATGGCTCCTATTTGGATGAAATTTGGTACAGAGGTTTGTTGTAGTATGCGATAAATTTCACAATAAAAAATTTAAAGTCGAACCGTTTGAAACAAAATGGTGGCCGCTCAGACGTCGAAAAGCGTGTATGTATTGGATGTTGTTGTTGAGATCAAACTATTCAACCGATGTTTATGAAATTCGGTTCTTTGGTAAAGACTGTAAATGTCTAAGAATTATGTATAAAAACTAGAGATCAGGTCTCCGAAAACGAAATGGCGGCTAGTTGAAGCTTGAAACTTCAAACGCTTCTGAAAGACCCAATTTTAATTCGATGTGAATAAAATTTATTTTTAAGATAGAAAACAATTAGATCTAATCATTTTGCTATTTTGGTGCACATTATTGCTCAAGTTTCAAAATGGCGGTGATTCGAATATGCAATTTTTTCAGATTTTTGTGGCCCTTTAGTGGTCAAATTTTCCAATGGATTTTAATGAAACTTGAGATTATGGATAATTGTACTAAGTCCTTGTACTAAGCAAAAAATTATCGAAATCGGATAAAAAATAAAGAAGTCGTAAATTCAAAACCAATTTAATACTTTTGCCCTGTCTAGAGGGAAACTGATTTGAATGAGATTGGGCAAATTGACTGATGAGGCTCTAAGATTGAAATATTTTTCAAAATCCAAAAAAATGCATGCATTCAAAATGATGGCCCCCAAAAATCAGAATGTGAGCGCAATTCGCTATTTTTATAGCAACTGAAGTAATGAATGTTTATCATGGAAACATTTTTAATGGCGTAACTTGTAAGTATTTATACAACAGACCATTTTAAGGGATTGTAAAATATTTTTACAATGCCCTAATAAATCGCGATCTGTCTTTTCGTCCGCCGGTCCATCCGTCCGTGCGTCACAGCAAGTTTTCTCGCAAACGACACAAGCTAGAATGATGAAATTTTCTACGTGGGTCAAAAGTGGTACCCTCTCAAGCGTTTGCAAGATAATTCCACCAGAATAATAATATCAGCACATATGACAATTTTTTGGCTTTCTTTTTGTAGTAAACAATTAATTTTCAAACGCTGCACTCTCATAGAGTTTATGATGAATGAAATTTCGACCCCAATTCCGAAATTTGCTTCGAGCCTATGCGAGGTTACCACAATAGCAAAGGCAAAAGCTCGTGGCTTCATGAATTTGATCTTTCGCCATCTCCTATATGTACCCCTATGATCTAAGCGCACACAAAACCATCTTTGCGGCCTTAGCTCGAAACCCAGGAATCAGTATTATTCCGAACTCATATGGTGGCACTACAAGTTTTGTCGAGAGACGATGATGACAATACTTTATCATGGTGTGCTCATTCAGCCGCAAAAAGTCGGTGTGATATGCCCTCGGAGAGAAAACTATTGAAATTATAAAGCGAATTTTAAAATAAAATATATATAAGTTTATTATTAAAAATAGTATGACTTCAACAATTGTGTGATTATAAAAATTGACTGCTCGGCTAGAGCTCAAAATACGAGTGAGTTTAGTTTCTATTTTCTGCTTAAACTATGGTTCGCTTATCTTGTAATTATGCTTACGGCTAAGAAATCGCATAGGATACATTTAGGGATGCATCAGACTACGACTATTTAGCCGCACTTCTGTCGCAAGTTACACATGGTTAAATGGAAGCCCGCACACTGCGATTTTCAACAATTTTGTCCAGGTCGGCAGTCGCAGGAATTCGCGATTTTTCCTAAAACCAGTTTAGCAGGTAGTTTTTGTGATACTCGCGCAGGCGCACATCATTTGGACATTTGACGCTGACGTGCACGGAAGTTTCTTGCATAGCGTGCAAATGAGTTAGCGCATGTGTTCCTGGCAAAGACATACCTTCAAATGAGCATATTAGTTCTGCGCATGCGTGAAGTTCCTTTGGAGATCTTGTCGCAGTGTGTTCGTATTTGCGTCTGAAAATCGCTGGTTACGGCAGAAAAATTGCAATGTGGCTGAACCCTTAATATTACGGTGTACCTTTGTTTATATTATAAATCAACGCGCAAAAGTCTTTCAAAAGCAAAGAAGACAAGAATCTCAAGAGGGCCACACATCAACCAACATGCATATCAAATTACACGTGGGTGCCACATATATGTCAACACCAACGCTAATGCATATCAGCGTAGGTCCGTCTTCGTTGACCATGAAGATATCCAGACTCAAAACATATCCGAAGATATGTAAACATACGGTAGATTGTGATACGAGACATGAAAAAGATTTCATCTAAAGGTACTAACACAATAATATGTATGCATATGCTATAGGAGCCATGCATAACAGGTGCTTATGTTCCTAGCAAACTGCTCCAGTAGGTTCTGGGTGGTTGTAATGCGATGTTGATTTACCTGCATGATACAGACTATCGAAGTTCTACTTTTACCTTGGCTAGAACTTCTTGAGAAACCCGACACTTTTCTGATCCTGAGCCATGCTTGAAATTGGTTTTAGATCAGTACCCTTTTAAAAGAGAAAATGTGCCACCTTCTTACATTTTTTTCTAATACGTTCCGTGCTACCACATTTTTAAGCAACGGGAACTCTTATCGGTTCCCTTGCATCACTGTGGGTATAACCATAACTATGGCAGTTAAAGTAGTGGGAAGGTACTGCTCTTTACCGTATCCTACAGATGACTCACCATATTCCTAATTTTGTTTTACTCAGAAATTATTCAGTTTCGTTCTCGCTCAGACTGATAACGGCCATACACTTTTACCCTGCTAACATTAAGGAACCCCCTTTTGATAGGCTCCTCTACCTCTCACAGGTCATTGACAAAATTGGTGTTCCTTCTTTCGATCACTGTCATCAGCTTGAGTGAGGCTGCAGTTGCTCTTTTGCCAAGAATCTCCTTTGAATGCATCGCTGGCATGAGTGTTTTAAGTCTTAAATGCACAAGATTGGTAAGTCACGGTCCTTCAGTTGTCAGTTTTACCCAGGAGAGGGAGACAAGGGACAAGGTGCGACGGGACGTCTATGGGGTGACAGGAGAGCTCACCCCGGATAATATAGTTGCAGTGATGCTTAAATCAGTCGAAAAATAGAACCACGTGGCACACTATGTACGGACAGCCCTAAAAGATAAACGGGACTAACAGCAGCCGGGGACGCCGCGGGTTGGGGGATCGCTTGTCTGGCAATTTCTCTTCTCCTTTCCAATCCCGCTAGAGGAGGGGTCCCCTAGCTTGAAGACACCTTACAGCGTAATTAAACGAGACCTGGCCCGTAGTAATGTGTCAAATGGTTTGAGGCTTAGTTTTCAGATTGACAGGAGAGGTGTTTAGTGGATAATTCAGTCACTTGCGAGCATGAGAGTCCCACGCACAGTGCGTAAATGACATTCATCTCCCAAAGACAAAAAAAAAACGTTTCAGAGCTTTAATTTAGTAACTCTCAATCACTGTGTAGCCTTGTCGAGAAAAACACCTTCAGCATCAAAGAAAACTGGCAGCATTACCTGGATATTGGATCAAATATTACAAGATTTTTTAAGATATTCAGGACATTTACCCCTTTATGGGACAAAAGGACCTGATTTCGATACCATAATCCTAAACGTATTATTCATGCCCGTTGTGATGTATGACAAAAAGTTTTCATCTTCCCCTCAAAAACCAAGCAATTGCTAATAGCTTTTGGTAATAAATCTAATGGTATCTTGGAAGTCATGATAGAGTAGAGGTTGAGTCGTACGCTGAAAATCTAACATAGTGTCGCTAGCTCCAGGTAAATATTTTGAAATGCTCAGTTGAAATATTTTAAGTAAATTCAGAAAGTATACAACTATAAAGAAGCACAGTACTAGCTAGTAGGAAATTGAACTAGTCCTTATTTCTAAAAAAAACAACCTTCAGCCTTTAATCTGCCAAAGGCAACCAGAACAAAACTGAAAACCCATCCTTGGTTGATTGTTGCCGTAAAAAGCCAATATCGAGAAAGATCAAAACAGGCAACAATTACTTTTGAACCCCACAAAAAATCAAGTAGTGGCTCTCGATTTAAACAGCTATCGTAAGCCCCATTATTTTTTACGGAATTTCACGCTAAAGGCCCAGTCTTAACAAAGAAATATACGTATAACAACTTGAAATTATATAAAGGTAGACATGTCTGCGAGGTACTGGTGCACTGAGTAGCACGTCCTCTGAATTTTTAAATGTCCTAATGCCATTACCATCACTTTACTTGCATACAAAATACACTGGGAATAGACACAGGATGAAGCTGTATCTCTCAAAGAAGCTCATAATTTTAGAAGCCATATGCAGTTGTCAGATGGAAGATGCTAGATTACAATTGCAAGTTGCAAGATAAAACGTAAAGTATATTCCTGTGAGACGGTATGTGTTTACATAAGCAGCCTCAGCCATAGTTAGATATTGTTGTTCAATAACCTGGATACTAATAAAACTCTCTGGAAGGGCTGCGATAGAAAAGAAATGGCTTTCTTATCGTGCACTGCTGGCAATGTATTATATAGTGCACACTTGAAGACTGAGAATTAATAATGAGTGACTAATGCAGAAACTGTGGACAACCTGGGGAAGGGGCGACAGTACGGCATCTCTAGTTTGGTTGTCAAGCTTCAGTATTCTGAAAAAAGTATGAGATGAAAAGTTCACTGGCACGTTGAAATGTCACCGAAGCATCTAATGTAGCAAACGCGCAGGCTTTTTTACATTACGCATGAATATAAAGTGGTGTCGCCACTGACCTCGTCGGCTTATATTAGGCTCACTCTACTGCAAGAACATAATTCACTTTTTTCTGCATGCTTGTTTCTCTTTCCAAAGCTGGCCCAATTTTTTTCTTTATATTTCGCATAATTTCTTCCACTGTCTTACATCAGATATCTTTGCTTACCAAATAATGTCTTGTTTTACTTCTGAGGACCTCACTTGACTTTCTCGTTCCCTTGCCACTCTTACTACTGTCTATTATCACGTTCCGTCATTTTTATAAAGCCATTCACGATTAAATCAACTAACAGGTCAATAACATGTAAACTAAATGCATAAATTTAAAAACAAGTTGGATAAACAGACCTACGGTCATGTCAGAAGGGTTTTGTACCCAACGTGCGAAATGCAATCACCAGCAACGAATAAAGGCAAGAAACTTGTCAAAGAAATGCGCACGTTTATAAGAAAATCCATTGCTTCTGGATTTTCAACGGTCGTCATTTTGTTGTTGATTTATATGTCCCTAAAGATAAGAAAAAGAAAGTTTGGTTGTAGTACAATAAATATAGAATTTACGGTCTAAGAAATGACCTACTGGGATTTGACTTGATAAATCGATAGGGGGCATAAAAAAACTTAACTTCAGATTTCCGAAGTGATTCCCCCCCCCTGCTTTTGAGAAAATCCAAAAACATTTTGAAACGCGTTTTTCTCGGAATCTATGGGCTTTAGAGAAAAGTTTATTTAACAAAAAATGTTCAGGACACTGTTATCTACATTTTATCTCATTGGAGCAAAGTCGTCCGACTTAAAATACAAAAAGTAGGTGGCGCTAAAGTATCAAAAAAGTGGTTTTTTGGCATTTTCAATAAAAAAAAATTATTTGTTTATAATAATGTAAATGGGAAAGTTGTTCGTCATAAAATTATCTACAATTTTTGTTTAAACAATTTTTTTTGTAAAACTTACCGTTAACGAGCTGCAGGCGAAAAGATGCAGTGCAGCATAGTTAACGGTTCCTTACACTTTCGCCGGGCCGGTCGGCATAGTTTGGACAAAGGACTGGTTTCTAGCATCTGCCTAAACCCTCACTGGCGTACATTTTTCAGTTGCCATGTGCGTTTTGAAGAGTAAAGGCATCTAAACTTTGCTCTCTCAAAATGGAAGTGTGTTTCGTTTGTGGGAAAAGTGTTGATGTGAATGATAAGAGCACCGTGGGGCCAAAAGCTCGAAAGACGCTGATAAGAGCAAGCAAAATCAGAGACATCCAAAAATTTCTTGAAAATGAAAGCAACGCGGTCGTGGTCCACATCCATTGCCATAAGCGTTACTTAGATTCACGTTGTGCTGCAGCTGCTGCTGCTCGACAAGAGTGGAGAAGGTATTTACATGCAATATAAATTCTTATCAAAACTTAATAAAAAAAACAGTATAAATATTTACCAATACGATAACGATAACTTAATTTGTAAAATGAATGAGACGGACGGACAGACGGACGAAAACAAAAGTGAATTTAAGTTCTCTTCCACCTTCGGTTGATGCAGCGAATTTTCATAGCCGACGAGTTTACTTTCAAGTACAATCGTGGTTGGAAAATTATTATGAACCAACGATCTGGGGGTGGAAAGAAACTTCTCGAGGATTGGATCCAATAAGGATGTTACAAGAGCCAGCACCAGAAGAACTCATGGAGCTCATCTCCTGTGGTTGTGATACCAGCAACTGTGGATCAGCTTGTGGGTGTAGAAAGGCAGGTCTCTACTGCTCGATTACTTGCAAACATTGCAGCGGAGAAAGTTGTAGCAACACACCACCCATTGAAGAAGATGCAATTCCCTTTGAATAAGATGACTTGGATTTTCCTTCTCAAGTCGTTCACTGGCGACCGATGACAAGCAGCAACATTGATGACAACGGAGAAAAAAGAGATGCAGAATCGCTGAATATAACATGTACAGAAGAAGAAAGCAATTCTCTAGCCGAACCAAGGGTAAAGAGGGCCCGGCGCAGTACGAAATAATTTAGAACCTTAATTATATTTGACAATAAAATATAATTGTTAAATAAAACATATAGAAATGAAATGTATAGCAACTTTTTTCTTTACATAACACAGAATTTTCTTACTTCGAAAAGAAATTTAATTTTATCACATGTAATTAATTAAACTCGTTCCTTTGAGTTATAAAAAGATGCAAAAATGTTGCAAAAATGTTTACTACAACTAAAAGAAATAGTTAAATTAAGTTTGAAATAATATAATTTTGCATTGACTTGAAACATTTACATAACTTCAAAGAAAATTCAATTGTATTATATGTAATTAATTAAAATCATTACTTTGAGTCACAGAGAGAACCAATTATAATTTCAAAACTGTTCACCAAGAAGTTACATTAAGTGTGCAATAATCCAATTTTGCATTTTCTTCAAAGATTTACATAAATTTGACTCAAAACGAACATTGCATTGGACGCAAAATCAACAAAGGTAAAATTGCTTTATCGTAATATATGCAAAATACAAATTGAATTGAATGCCAAATCGACGAAAGTTAAATTTCTGTCATAATGAAATCACACAATGTAAAGTTTAATGCTTGAAATTAATAAATAAATAGTTACGAATTTTAAATTAAAAAAAAATTAGTCTTCACATTTTGTGTGAATCTCTTACTACTACCTTCAGTTACATTTGTTTTAATTCAATGTTGACCGTTTACAACAAGCAGTACTAAAAGGTTACTATTATTAATTGTTTATCAAAATTATTGTTAAAAATGAGAATATTAAGTAAACATTACGGTCTATTACTCGAAAAATAATGTTTGGATAAAATGAATGGAATACACGCATCGGCGCGACACATAAATGTACGACTTTTACACTTTGGCAAGCTCCAGCTCGTTAACGGTAAGTTTTACAAAATAATTGTTTAAAGAAAAATTGTAGATAATTTTATGACGAACAACTTTCCCATTTACATTATTATAAAAAAATAATTTTTTTATTGAAAATGCCAAAAAACCACTTTTTTGATACTTTAGCGCCACCTACTTTTTGTATTTTAAGTCGGACGACTTTTTAGATAACAGTGTCCTGAACATTTTTTGTTAAATAAACTTTTCTCTAAAACCCATAGATTCCGAGAAAAACGCATTTCAAAATGTTTTTGGATTTTCTCAAAAGCAGGGGGGATCACTTCGGAAATCTGAAGTTAAGTTTTTTTTATGCCCCCCTATCGATTTATCAAGTCAAATCCCAGTAGGTCATTTCTTAGACCAAACCTATTTTTTCGTGCTATGTTTACTGTACTATTGAAGATAATTTTAGTTAGTCTTAAGATAAATTATTTTGAGTATAGATCCTTCTCGTGAGCTACAGTTGTGAAAAAAATAATAATTCGTCTTTAGAAAATCATCAATGTTTTAATTTCATAGAAGATTCCTCGTTTCCAATAGAAATAAGGTACACATTTGAGCTCGACGAATACACATACATAAATTAGTAGATTACATAAAGTTTGCTTAAAAAAATCTTAAAACACCATTATCTAATTTTAAAATTATAATGCTGAAAATATTGAAATTAACGCTAAAGACAGCATAAGAATAAACCTTTTGTGTCAAATATGATTCGAAAAAAAACTCATAATAAAATAGCTGAGATGCTAGGAAGCGCTTTTAAGAATTTAAATTCTAGATAAAAGATATGCAAATGTGCGAACAAAGCATGAAAAAATTCCAAAAATAGACAAGAGAAATAGATACATAATCGTGAAACCTTCAAATTTAAGCGTTTAAACACCTCATAAAAACTTAAAGCTCAAACAAAAATCACAATGTGACTAATTCGAATTTAAATAATTTATCGGATCTTGGAAATGCCAACATTTTTTTGTAAATTTGAGATACGCAAAAAATAAAAGATATAAGCCACAAATCAAATAGCTTTGATTGTTTTGATGGTTATAAATAAAAAAATTGTATCCCAATTTTGGTGAGCTGATCATCAATTTTTGGGCTAAGATCTTCAAGTCGTACTTTGTTCCTGTGCGGTCGATAAAGGAAGACGATCTTGCATAAAAATCAATTTGATTATGATCTCCGCATTAAAATGCAATATTTTACCTTGTAAACGGACATCTTAACAGCTCATCGACAAAATAAAGTTTGTTGTGATGTTACGTAAACCGAGGATGAAATTGGATTCACGTGACGTCAAAACAGGATAGTGAACAAAAGACAAGAACCTGATTGCAGATATCTGTGTAATGGTAGCCTGCCAAAGTGACGATTTATATTCTCTTCTGAAAAATTGGAAAGCAATTTTAACTTATTGAGTAGGAATTTAAAAAATCAACAAACAACTAAGGACGTGGGGTTGAAGATTGAAAAGATATCCGCCGAAATTTACAACAAAACCGTCTAGTATTTTTGTTTCTAAATAAAATCATTTGTATGAGTTATTACGTCTCAAAAGGATTATACACGAATAACTGAGCAAACAAGTTTGCTTAAAAAAATATTTACTTTTTTGATCAAATTGATCATGGTGGGGTTTTATATAATCTTCTAGAACATTTGATTCAACAGTTTTTTTAGTATAGGAGGGAGTAACGTGAATATCCATTTATAAGTCTACAACGTGTCATGCATTTACGATTCTATTAAAAGTACACAAATCAAATCGACGTACACTACTCGTAGATTAAATTTTCCTGCTTTTTTCAAGTTTAAGAATTGTACTCTTGATGTTAAAATAAAATTCTTGCTTAGTAAATCAAGTTGAAGCTGTTATTCTAAAACGTAATCCTGGTTAAATTTTCAACTACATGGTCATTAAATCATACCATCCATTTAGCCAAAAATGGATCGATACCATATTTTCTCTCTCTCTCACTTTTGTTACTGGGAGGAGTAGTGATTTGAGAACCTTTGCGAATTGTTTCTAATCTTCTCTAGTTTGTTGCACCGCAAGCATAGCCTCTTCCGTTTAATGATTGAGGCTAGATTCATTTCACCAAAGCGATCTACGGACAGTTTTGTGAAATATTTCAACTCACGATCAAAACCCATACAAGATGCTTATTAATTTTATGAGAGTTTATTTGACTATACAATGACTCCCAAAAAGATCCGCTCAAGTAAGAAATGTTCCTTCTTTTTCAATTTATGCTGCAATCCATGACACAAAAAGAAAAACTAAATATTATTAACTGAACTAAACATCAGCTCGATCATTTTACGCAAAAAAATAGAAAATGTACCGCAAAATGAGAAGTAAAACGAAGGATTAAAAAAAAGCACAAAAATATTACGCCCCAAAAAGATCCGCACAACAAGGAAACTTGGGCAAACATGTGCGTTTTTATGTAAAAAGAACACATTTGAGTGACCTCTTTATAGCATATCGCCTTCGGTGGTAAAGCTGTAATACATCTGGGCAGATCATATCTAATATTGATCACAAACCGCGTGTTGTTCGTAGCTTGAAAAAACGTTGTGCTTTTTAAATTAAAATGGGCAAATACACGTCTCCAGAGAAGATCCAGTTGGTGGTTTCTAACCGTATGGAAGGTAAAAATGTGGCAGAAATATGTTCGAGCCTCAACATGAAACGTAGAACTGTTTACGACATTCTCCGGAGGTATAAAGAGGAAGGCAGAATAGACTTGAAGCATAGTCCCGGTCGCCCAACGGTTCTAACGACGCTTGAAGAACGCTCTTTCGTCCGGAAAATAAAAAAAAATCCAAAACTGAGTGCTCCAAAAATTGTAAGTGAAGTGTTCGCAGAATTTAAGAAAAAAGTAGGATGTGAAATAGTTCGACGAGTTTTGAGAAATGCTCAATACAATGGACGTGTTGCACGGAAGAAACCATTCATCAGCAAAGTGAATAGAAAAAAGCGTTTAAATTTCGCTAAAGAATTTATTTTAAAGGAAGTCCATTATTGGGAGGGTGTGATTTTTGCCGATGAAA
Organism: Odontomyia ornata; assembly: GCA_963969285.1. Taxonomy (NCBI): domain Eukaryota; kingdom Metazoa; phylum Arthropoda; class Insecta; order Diptera; family Stratiomyidae; genus Odontomyia; species Odontomyia ornata. The sequence continues at coordinate 313,210,859 of OZ017739.1, forward strand.
GCAAATTCAATGTTTTGGCTCGGATGGACGTGTTATAGTGTGGCGCAAGCCCAATGAAGAATTGAGTCCAATTAACCTCAAGCCTACAGTGAAACACGGAGGTGCCAGTTTGATGGTTTGGGGATGCGTATCTACTCGTGGTGTTGGCGAATTAGTATTTATAGATGATATCATGGATTTCTGTCGATATTTAGAGATTTTGAAGGAAAATTTGCGAAAAAGCGCTGCTAAAATGGGCATTTTGGATTCATTCAAATATTACGAAGACAATGATCCCAAACATAAGGTACGCATTGTTCAAGAATGGCAGCTGTATAATTGTCCAAAAGTGGTTCATCCTCCTCCTCAGTCACCGGATTGTGATCCCATTAAAAATCTCTGGGATAAATTGGACCGTAGAATTCACAGCACGCCAGTTTGTTCAAAAATAGAGCTCGAGAAAAGGCTTCGCGAAGAATGGGTGAAAATGGATGTGGAATACCTGCGGAAAATCATCTACAGTATGCCAAATCGATTAAAATGTGTCATTGAACAAAACGGACATGCAACAAAATACTAGCTTACTAAAATTTTTGTTTATTTTTACAATTTAGCTCGTGTGCGGATCTTTTTGAGGGATGATATTTTCTGGTTTTTCATGGAATTTCCTTTTTTTGGTATATTTAAAGTGAGAAACTATTTTATTTATGTGATCTGTAAGACTGTTATGTTCTGCTCATAATAAAATGTTTAAAAAAAATTTCCCGTTTTTAATTGCCTTATAAAATGAGAAAGGAGGAAAATTTCTTACTTGTGCGGATCTTTTTGGGAGTCACTGTATATTTATCTTGCCTTGGGACAATATGGTCATTAATGCTGCGTGTGGGCATTGTATTTCGCCCATTGCTTTCAAATATCCAAAAATTTGGGCTAGACTACAATATTTGTTTTGAAATAATAAAGTAAGTCTTTGAGGTTTAAGTAGCTCATTGCTGTGATACCAAATAATTACAAGCTGGTATAAACGAAAGTCACATTCACACTGCATAGATGTCTTTTTCACTCATAAGCACAGCTGGTAAATAAGATCCTAATTCACACCAATTTAATTTAAGTTAGTACGCAGGATATTGTGCCCTTTGATTACTCCAACTAAAGTTCAGTAATCTTTGCTATTGAATATAAACAGTACTTCTGCAAACCTATACTAAAAATTGCATTTTCAATATCCGTCACATCCTAGCCAAGATTCAACAATCGAACAACTCACAAGTTCCCAAGTACCACGATTGTAGGCGACTGAACTACCAACTCAATACCTCTCCTGTCAACTCGAAGACCCAGCTTGCAACTGTTTGAAACCTTACTTTGTGCCAAATCTCATCCTATCACACTGTGGGCGCCTTCAAGCTGGGGAATAACTGCACTTGCGGTAGGAGAAGAGGAATTGTCAGACAAGTGCTTCCTTGCTCCAACGTCCTCGACTACTGTGAGTCCCTTTTATCTTTTAGGAGTGGTCGAACATAATGTGTCACATGGCTCTATTTCTTGACGGATCTAAGCATCACTGCGACTATACTATCCAGACTGAGCTCTCCCATTTCTTTGTAGGGATCTCATCGTAGTTTGTCCCATTTTGTGTACACTTAAAAATCTTTGGCAGACATTGTCTTCCACTCCTGGGCAAAACCGGCATTCACCCAAAACTGCTGCCGATCGTTGAGTGAACTCTGTTTCTCATTGTGGGCAACCGTCTCGCTTGCATGCTCGCTTCAATGCAAGTTAATAATACACCACTCACAAGCGAGGAGGGCAACAGATATCATGCCTGCAGTAGCTTTTACCCCAAAGCAGAGACTGTAGGATTTGAAGATTCAACCCTCAGTGATCCTCTTCTCTATTCCTGTGCCAAGCGTTTTCGGTGCACCCATATTTCTACTCAATACAGTAAAACTGACCTTACAGCACCAATCAAGAGGCGTTTCCTTGATGAGTTGGGCCTCACTACTCACGCCCAGTGGCAAGAGCTGCAACATAATCTGCAAAGCCAATCAAACATGACTCATCTGGCAACTCCGGACTCCATGGCCCGTGATGAGATAGATTTCACAGACCTGAACCAAGGATATATCCCTAGGCAGCACCGGATGTAACTTGCATTCTTTGTTGGCCCCGCGTCGTGTTGTCAATCAAACTTTGGTTCTTCAGGTGGCCCTTCGGAAGCCACATCAGATATTCTGGAACTTGAAAAGGGTTTTTCAGCGCATTTAGAATATCCACCCAGTTAAAGGCACTCCTAATGTCGCCTGTCACCAACAAAACTATCCATTACTTGTTGCAACTATGTGTCTCTGTCACTTATCTCCTCTACAGCTAATAGAGTGACCTATTCTAAAGCTGTATGGTCAAAAAGACAGGTCACCAACAGCAGGAATTGCGTCAATAAGTCTTAACTTGATGAGTTTGTCTAGCACTTTCTCAGCATTGTCTACCATGCATAACGGGCGGTATGCAGATGGCAATCCAGGATTTCCTTTCCCCTTGCTGATTGGCATGAGCCTCGTCACTTTCCATCGTACCGAAAAACCCCATCCCGTAGGCAAGCGACGAATATGCTGAGCAACAAGTCAGGACAATGGTGATGGACAACTAACAACACCTCAGCTTGAACACCATCTGGGCCTGGAGCCTTCCTTGCTTTCAAGGGAAGGTCGGTCTTTCCCAGTTCCAGCTGTATAAAAAGTGAATACTCGACTGCTATTTCACCATGGACAACGTCAACATGGACGGGATGGGAGAAGAAGAGTGCCAGCACTATCTCGTTCATCTTTACCTTGTTCACATTGTCCACAAGATCTTCACAGCAGTGAGGCTTGCTGTTGGTAATCAATTTGCAAAGGCATTTCCTGGCTAATTTTTATGCTGCTACCTGATTGTATGACTCGTCACGGTCCCGTGCCCATTGACTTTCACGCCGTAGCTTGTGACACTTCGTTTGCTTTTCAGCGATTTCATTCACCCACCAGTATACAGGGGGCTTGCCGTGCCGGGGTTTTTCGAGGGGGCACAGAAGCATTGCAATTAGTCGTGATGATGGTCAAAGTTGAGTTCATCATGTCTTGAACTGCCAGTTCTTCCCCTGCGAATCAGCCTTCAGTGAAGCACCTCGCTGAGCCTCGTGGCATCCATCCTTCTGATGTTTCGCCTTATTGTAGAAGTTCCAGAGCACGGACGTCGAGAGACAATATAACGGATCTCAAGCAGAATACACTGATGATCACTGTCTGAGTAGTCTTCGAATACTCTTCAATTGTATGTCCTCCGCACTAAGGGCTCAGAGGAGAATGTCGTGTCCGGTATGGTTTCTTCACAGCCAATATGCTAGAGAGTCAGCGCATTTTTGGTGTTTAGTATGACGAGCCTCATCCTGGGCACCATTACAGGAATATGTTTTCACCACGGAGCTATTTAAGGCATACCCATTCGATTGCTTTAGCGGTAAATTATCTTTCAATGAGCATGATGCCATTTGTGTTCAAAGCAGTGGCTCTAGAGGGCAGTTTGAGGATGAATTCCAGTGAATGTGGATTAAGTTCAACCATAAGGAAAACCTGATTGTTGCGTTCAAATAATCTGACAAAAGTGGTCAGGAGAATTATAACTATAGTAATAAGCTAAAATTTAATTAAAAATAAGCATAATGCCAGTAAATTGTTCTTATATAGTGCAGCAAAATGTGATTTGTGTGGCTTCAATTAATAGTTTACAGCGAGCGCTTATTGAAGGAATGGGGGTTGAGTGCCCTCGCATGCCTTTATTAATATATTTGCTTGAAAAAAATGTTACACATAATGCCCTACTTTCAAAATAAATTGCCATTTCAAAACGTTTTGAATGTATGGACAATTGCTCCACTATGTACGATTCGCATAAGAGAGTCCAGAATAGTAATAACTGCATACAACTGAATATGGGAACCGCAATAAGGAATAGTCGAATTGAAAACAACTTTTTAACTTTTGCATCCATTGAATATCATGAAACGGATGAACTTGGTTGAACCCTCTTCATTTGGTAACCAAATTTTATATCAAAAAGGGAACTAGGCTCAGTTTCATTTATTATTCATAAGCTCAACTTAGGCAGAAAGAGGCTTAAAGAAACAATATGAACAGTGGGCAGCCAAATTTTCAAAAGCAATCCCCTTTCCGAAGTATATAAATTTATTTAAATAAATGTATCATAAATATCATTAAATGTTAATTAGGCAAAAACTTTTTTATTTTTTAGTAATATAACGGTTGTGTTATTCTTTAGAATAAAAAGAAGAAAAAAGAAAAGGATAAGGGGTGCTATAGTTTAAGCCGTAGAAATTTACTGAATCGGTCTTTAACTTTCCTTCCAAAGGGCATGGGACCAGTAATGTTGCCGGGCCGGTCAATAAAAAATGAGCTAACCATTGGGCCAAGCTTCCCCTTTCAGACGTTACAGTGGCTCTCACCTGGGATGATTGGCTTTCCGCTCTTCGTATGGCCAAGTCATCAATATGGATCATTAATCTGGTTGGGAGGTAAACGAGGGGGTACCACCACCACTCGGATGTGCTTATATAGGCCGTGAGTATCCGCGGAAATGGTGAATCCACCATGTAACTCGCGTGTGGGTAACTTGGGAACGTTATCTTTCTCACTTGTTCTATCCTTCAATTGGTTACCTCGGCCTTTAACACCTGTCAAATGGACATCGTTTCTTCTCCGATAAAATCCATACACGTGCAATTTTTATGCTTTGGGTCTTTACACCGTGTGTAATTGTGGTTGTAATTGGAGAAATTTCAAATGGCTATAACTTCCGTAAATATGATTCGATTTCCATCAAACTTACAGAGTATTAGGTCCTTATATACAATTACTTTAATATGAATTTAAGGATATCCATACGATTTTATTGAGGAAAATGTAAAATTCGATTTTCATACTATTATTCACAAAGTTGGGTGAATTTTGACTCTTAAGGTATTTGCTGTTGTTGTACTTATAAACTATATACTTATATCTCCATAATATTTTTCAAATTTTTCGGTTCACAGGTGTCCACTCGTGAGGGGGGACACAAATTTTCCGTATATTACCCCATCCTGTGCGCCTCCTAAAGAAAAACATATCAGTTTGTAACTTGTTTTGAAAAGTTTTTATCAAAACCTTTGATTTGATACCCATATCGGCTACGATTGGTAAAATTTTTTTTTCAGGGGCCATTCCCTTGTATTGGGGGAACCCCCCTTAAATACCTTGTAAAATTTTTTCTGTTGAAACTTTGAAGAGGGCAGCACTTTACACCTATATACAAAATTTTATGTTTGTAGCTTATACGATTTGCGAGAAAAAGTGCTGTGACACACGGACGGACAGACAGGCGTGATTTTAGTAGTGTTTTGTAAAATAATTATACAAAACCCTAATTATGTAAGTAGAGAAAAGAAAAAAAAAGTTTCTTTTGAAATTATGAAACGTTACAGAGTAATTAAAACAAAATAACCGTGTGGAAATATGAAACGAAAAATGAAAATATTCCATAATCTCCTTAAAATATAATGAATAAAAAAAATAAAATGATTGCGTTGTAAAGAAAGAAGTTCATAAATATCGAGGAAAATCAATCAATTTCATTGTAAACAATAACAAACGAAAAATTAAAATGCTTAGAAATGAACGTTCAAATAATTGCTTACAATTAAAATATAAGACATAATATATTAATAAATGTAGATAATTGCTTGAGTTAAAAATTAAAATATTGGAGTCTTAAAGGAATGTCTCCTTAATAATGTTAATCTACATATGACGGCTATGAGGGGACCTAGTGGAAACAAGTAAATAACTCTTGTTTACTTATTTACTGTATTTCCAGTGATCAGTTTAAGAAAATTGGTAGCTTAGCCACTATAATAACGAACTCAGAATAGTTTTTATCACGACTAGGCTCTTCAAGCCACTCTTGAACGTAGTATTTTGGTGATCTGATATAAGCTCTAGAGATTAGGCTTAGCTAATATCTCGAGCATTACTAACGCTTCGCACATTGGTTCTCGTAAGTACACTGCATCATGCGCAAAAGCTCGAGAAGTAAGTGTATGTGTTAGTATGCCATATACTTCGTACTCGTCCAGTTGGCTTGGCATTCACCAACCCAAAAATGCTGGGGTAAATTGAAAGAGTGCATATATCAAGTCACTTCTTGAAAAGCTTAAGCATTGTTGCTAGTCACCGATAGTAGTCACGTGAATATTACCCAAACAATCCACTGCCCAAATTGTTATTGATATAAATCGTTATTTTAGTTGACGAAGCAGTGAGGTAAATGCACCCAATAAGAAATGCAATTGATTGGCAAAAAAGGTAGACTTGAGGTAAGCATTATTTTTTTATAAATATCCATAGCAATCAACTAGCGAGGCACTCTTGATAATACGCTTGTCATGCTCAAGGCTTTTGTCTGAGTAGAATCGTCTCAAGGCAATTTGCCCGAGACAGATAGACCTCAAAACATTCCAGCCTGGATCCAAGCAGCCATATGTGCAATTTACTAATGCACATCTTGAGTTGCTACACAACCAGCGAGCAACATCAGCCAGCTAGACGACTTGCCTGGATCAAAGCAGCCGTACGCATAATTTACTAAATCACATCTCCAGTTGCTACACAACCAGCAACCAACATAAGCTAATTAGACAACCAGCTCAAATCCAAGCAGCCGTACGCATAATTTACTAACGCACATCTTAAGTTGCTACATAACCAGTGAGCAACATCAGCTAGCTAATCGACCAGTGCAACCAGGCTAATTTCAGAAAATTTGCTGCAAACCCATACGCGTTACTTACCCTGCTCAAGGCTCTTGCTTGAGTAGTAGCATTCCCTAAGCATTTTGCCCAGGAACGAGCAAGTTAACTCAACCCCCATATAGCCATGGGTGGCTGTGTGACCAACACGCATCCCTAGTAACCCTAAAAATTGCACGCAGCATCAGCGATCGTGTCATGACTCGACCACTACAATTAGGCCAGTGTCCGGCAGTTCGAGCGAGACATCGCAGTTTCTACGAAGATATTCTCCATTGAGGCATATCGTGCACGCTGGGTCAGGCCACTTAATACGCCCGTGGTCGAGCTGGAAAAAAGCGGCAAAGGCAATCACCAAGCAGTTGAAAAAAATAGAAGTAGAGGAAGAGTTTAAAGTAGAGCAGCACTGTAAGCGGGAGGCGACACATGGACCTGTGAACAGCAAAAATCAGAATAACTAATTGTATTTAGTGGAAGAAATAAATGTATTTAAGTGAGAATTCATGCGTTTTACAACTGAAACTTCAGAGTTGAGTTGAGTGGAGTTTTTGTTTAGGTATCCAAGGTTAATAAGGTGGATTCGCGTACGTACTGGAGCTATACAAGTGAGGGGTATTGATACTACGCACAACAAAACTCGCTCCAGGTTGTGACGTATTAGAAAAAGGCCTAATAGACAGTAAAAATTTCAGGGAGCTGGAAAAAATGACATGCAAGGATTTTTGAAAGGAATTACACTACTTTAAATTTGATTAAACAGACATTGTAAAAGCAGTAAGAATATCATATTTTAACCGTTATATGCAATGAATGCCACGACGGTATAAATCAACATTTTTTAACTAGAATGATCTTTAAAGTTTCATTTATTATTTATTTAAAAGTTTTGACAAAATATAAATCATTGTTGGCATATAAAATTAATTAATGCAATCCATTCTAATGCGAAACATTACATAAATAATTATTATAACATAAAAAATCTCGCAACATACCAAAATTCAGTATTAAAAACAAAACTGAATGCGAATTCAATTTTTAGGTTTCCGTATTTGCATTAGAGCTATGTTGTGTAATAGGTTGAATTCACATATCAAAACACAACAATCATAATAATATTTATATGTACACATCTTAAGCAAACATATGCACACATTCATTCACTTACTATGCTAGTAGATTCAATTCACATATCATGAACAAAAACAACAATCGTAATAACATTCATACGTTCATATCATAAGCAAACATATATACACATGTTCAATTGTACATCATGCAATTAATTTGCTTACAAACAAAATTCATTTCTTTACCAACAAAAGTCCAGCCTAAGCAAACAAAAAGACAACCACGAAATATCAAACCGATCGCATGGCTACACGTAAACATACCAGTTGCATAATCATACAATGTAGTCTTCTTTTATTTCTTCTACGCTCATTCTGAATGTAAGGTATCACATTGCCACAAAATCATAACCCATCACGTGTGGAGGTATCCCCTGACCACACTCAATGCTAATTGTATTACTCATCTAGAGGTTAGCAACCATACCCAAATGATACGTATCAGCATGGGTTAATGACATACGAGTGTATGCATAATATCGATATTTATCCAGAGTAGAAAATAAAATGCATATGTTGACATATTGATAATATGATATGAAAGTTTTTGTTCATGAGGCAATAAAATCGATAATATGGAAAGCAAAGGTAGAATGTGTCAAGTAATAAATTTTTGCTTATACTTAAAAAGAAAAAAGAACAGAAAACAAGTTAGCTGTGTAAGGCATAGGTTAAGTGAAATCAAAATGTATAAATACAGAAGTATGGTTAAATAAAATTAAAATTTGTGATTGAATCGTCTTGTCGTTTTGATTGCAGGTCTTCCTTCCATGAAGCTATATTTGCGGATGTAGAAATTGTGGCGTAGTGGACATAATGCCCTCGCCATGTTCTCTGCGGAACCATTCTCTGCTTGCATAAGTTTGGATAACGATTATTAGGTACTAAAATATTAATTGTTTTTTTCATGTAGAGGTGAAATACAAAATAATAATAAATTATTTCAGTTGATCTGCAGGAGATAAATGCCATTGTTGGAAACGCTGTCCACAGTGGAGGCTTATTTATACAGCTCTGACATCTGTATAATGTAAATTTAATTACCTTTTCCCTGCAACAATATTTGGCGAAATAGTTTTTTAGGTCTTTGTAAAAGTTTTTTTTAACAAAGACCTACTAGTTTCGCGCCCTGTCTGTCCGTCTGTCCGTCTGTCTATCCGTGCGTCACAGCAAATTTTCTCAGAAATTGCACAAGGTAGAATGCTCAAACTTTGTGAAAAGTTCAGAAGTGATGGTCTCTCAAAAGTTAAGGTCGAACCAAAAATTTAAAAAATGTTCAAAGGGGGTCCCCCCCTAATAACGAATTGGCCCTTTAACATTTTTTTAATCAAAGGTAGTCAAGTGGGGTATCAAATGATAGGTCTTGATTAGAACTTTTAGAGTCTGAAATAAAAACATCATTTTATGAATAAGGTGGTCCAGGAGCAGGCAAAACGTACCAAAAATTTGCATCCCCCCTCCTCACGATTGGACACTTCTCAGCCGAAAATTCTGAAAATTATCACGAATTTATGAGTACAAGGGAAAAAAATACCTCAGAAATCGAAATTCACTCAACTTTGTTAATAATAGTATGATTTGTAGATTTTACATTTTCGCCCATAAAATCAAAACGCTAACTTTAAACTTCTTGAAATTTTGCAATTATATGGATTGATATAAGATACTTATGGTCACAAAATTTAATCGAGATCGTATCATAATCAAGTGTGTTATAGCCATTTCAATTGTATGGAATTACAACAACAATAACACGAATATGTTCAATCGGCCGAGCATTTAGAAAAATCATTTAAGATGGATCAAAATGGCGGCTGCACTGTGCTTATGAAAGAAACTGTGCATCTTTTGCATAAATTTGAACGATTTCCAAGTATTGGATAAATATTTCAAGTTATCGATTCACGCTATTAGAAAACTTGTTTCTAACCCTAGGATGTTTACAAAATCCTTCTGATAGGAGTACTCTCCTGCTTACTCAATTTGTTCCACTATGAATTTTGTGCTCATTTTACGATTGGTACGTAAGGTTCCTGTCATATGAGTTTGCAAACTAAGTAATTGATTGGTCAGTCCGATACTATTATAGTAGTTGTCCATAAATAATGAATGACTTTTCGATAAATATGGTATCATCAGTCTCATAACCACAGAATCCACTCTAGGTAAACATGACACTTCATTCGTCACTTTTCCTTTATATGTATATGTCTAGATTGAGAGCATAGCCATCAGGGGTGCAAAGCTTCTAGAATTTGATTTCTTACTTGTTTTTCTTTGATTCTATATATTGCTGAAAGCCTACTCTTCCTCGATGCAGTATCATATATTTGTCCAATGATAATTTTGTTTTGCTGGTTTATGTATATGCGACATGAAATGTATTATTTACAAGCTTCAGAAGTTCAAAAATCGCCGGTCATTATTTCGTACGGATTCGCAATTCAAGCAACACAAAAAAGCTGGTTAAACCTGTGCCCTGTCATAGATAGCCCGAAAATTGGATGATAATATAAATGATTGTTGCAACAACTTGAACGAATTGTAGGTGCCTTTATTTGAGACTGCAACAGACAAACGCTAAAAGATACTTCCGATTCCTGAAAGCTTCTTACCTTGAAACTCAGTATGCAGCTTTTTCTTGTATGCGGGAATGTAATTGACAGCATGTTTCTTAGGGTTTTGTAAAATAATTTACAAAACCCTACTAAAATTGCGTCCTGTCTGTCCGTCCGTCCGTGTGTCACAGCACTTTTTCTCGCAAACTACTTAAGCTAAAAACATCAAATTTTGTATGCAACATATAGGGGAGTGGCCCTCGAAAAGAAAAATTCCATCACAGGTAGCCAACCTGGGTATCAAATGAAAGGTCTTAACGAAAACTTTTCAATACAGGTCTTAAACTGACACTTAAAGCTTCGAGGGGCGCACAGGGAAATATATGAAAAATTTGTGTCCCCCCTCTATCGATTGGTCAGCTGTGATCCGAAAAATCTGAAAAAAATTATGGAAGTAGGGGTTTATGAGTACGATAAAAACAAATACCTTAGAAGTCAAAATTCGCTCAACTTTTTTAATAAAAGTATGATATTCGAATTTCACATTTACCCCAATAAAATCATATTGGTACCCTTAAATTAAACAAAATTCGATGTTTAACCCTTGGTTCACCACCCTGAGTCCACGGGACTCACCTCTACTTTAAGCATCGAAAATGAAATTAATTTTGTAGTGTATGGAATTGTGCACTCCAGTACCTTTCTGCAGTAGAGTGCTTAACGTGTGGGTGAGTGGTCGTGTGTGGTCTTGTTTCGTGGAGGTAAGTTCTGCTCGAATGTGTGTCCCCAGGACTCATGATGTTGTTTTCCGTTACAAAAATGGTTTTGGTTACTTTTTTTTTTATGTGTTTTTGTTATGTTTTAGGCTTCAAACATGGCATATAAGCGCCAAAGGATAGATTCTGTAAAGCCAGCACAGCATTCCTTCTCAGACATCATAAATAATTGGCTTTAAGAAGATGATGAACGGGGCGAAGATGAAGGCACTGGCAGCTGTCGTGCAATAGAAGTTTTTGGGGAGCCACATTCTGACGATGACGACGCTGATTTTGCTATAAGTGAGCATGACACCGAATCTGATTGTTCCGAGAGTCAAGAAGGGAAATGGAAAATTTACCATCAACATCAGGTAAATATTTATATGGTAAAAATAGGTTCAAGTGGTCAGCGACTTCTCCGTCGCGTAATGTACGAACGGCTTCTCATAATATTTTACAACTGCCATCTCGACCACCAGTTGAAAACCTAAATCCTGTAGATGCTTTTGAACTAACTTTTGATTTTGCCATGTTGGATACAATTACTTTATGGACAAATAAACAATTGGAACAGCTACGCGAAAAGCATCCACCATCCAGGAAACATTTTAGAGAAACAGACCAAATCGAAACGAAAGGTTTTATTGCTATTTTGCTTTACACATCGGTTTTCAAGTCCAGCCATGAAAGTGTCTTATCACTTTTCGCTACTGATGGCACGGGCAGAGAAATTATTAGGGCTTCTCACATCAAGAACAAGTTCATAGCTTTACTTCTAGCTTTACGTTTTGATCATTTTGAAGATCGTGCACAACGTATATTAGAAAATCCTGGATGCGCAATTACTGATCTTCTATCAATGTTTGTATTCAATGCTCAAGCTAATTATACACTGGGTGTCAATGTGACTATTGACGAGATGTTGATAAAATTTCGCGGCCGATCGAAATTCAAAATTTATCTGCCAAGTGAGCCAGGAAAGTATGGCCTGAAAATGCAGTTGCTGGTAGACTCCGAGACTTTCTTTACTTACAACTTGTATCTCTATACTGGCAAAGCATCCGATGGTTTCTCTTTGTCGGCTGAAGATCGGAGACGACCTGTACCAACACAAGCAGTACTGCGAATATGCGAACCAATTTTTGCATCTAGCCAGAACATCACTACAGATAATTGGTACTCTTCCATAGAACTAGCAACTCTTTTGCGAACTAAAGGTCTTACAACTGTTGGAACATTACGAAAAAATAAGGCTGAAATACCAAAAGAGTTCTTACCAAACAAAAATAATTTTTGCATTCACGAAAGATATTTCTCTAGTAAGCTCAACTCAACTGTGCATCACGATGATACAGTAAATAAAACTTCGAAAAAACCTGAAATAATCGAGTTCTATAACAGTACTAAAGGAGGCGTTGACTCGGTTGATCAGAAATGCTCCGTGTATACATGCAGTCGACGAACATCTCGATGGCCTATGGCTGTATTTTATCGTATTGTCGATATGTCAGGGGTTGATGCGCATGTCATTTACAATCAGCAGTCGAATGTAAAAAAGCTTACAAGACTACGATTTCTGAAAGCGGTTGCCGAAAGTATCAATGAAATAAATTTGAAAAGTCGTCTGTACAATACATTAATTCCTCGAGAAATTCGTACATGTATATCCCGTATTACTAAAATAGACTTGCCTAATGATCCAAGTTCGTCGCCAACAGATGACACTTTACCAAGGGATCAACGTAAATATTGCTTTACTTGTAATTATAAGAAACGAACAAAAACTTTTTACCTTTGTATTGCCTGTAAGAAATCAATTTGCCTTACTTGTGCAAAAAAGATATGCCAAATATGTGTAGCGCATTAGTATATTTACCCTTTGCGCGTTTTAAAATTTTACACTAAGCCATTGTTAGTTTATTGAATTTCTATTTACCTTATAATGTTATTTTGGAGAAAAACTTTGTTTTTTATTAAATAATTGCAAATTTTTATATTTTTTTAATAAAGCCTGATATATTATTTTTGAAAACTGTTAATTAGAAGATATAAGTGAATTTAAAAAAAAAGTGCATTGAACGTTGAATTTATTTTATAATGTCGATTAGTATATAAGAAATATACTATAAGCTTCATGTTGAATACTTAAAAAAATATGAATAAAATATTTTAGTTAGTATTTATTTAAAAAGTTAAAGTATGAGTCCCTAGGACTCATGGTGGTGCTTCGTGGAATTTTAAGGGGGGTGGTTAATTAAGGGTTAAGTAGTCCTATACTTTGTAAGCTTGATAAAAATCGAATAACATTAACGGAAGTTATAGCCATTTGAAATTTCTCCAATTACAACGACAATAACACATGATGTTGGTAAGTTATGGACTTCCCATCGAATCAGTCACTGCAGTTTTGACTTGAACTTCTTGAAATTTTCAAGTAAGGTCAATAACATTAATATTTTTGGGAATTCATAGTTTGAGTGATGTTTGTTGGTTTGCAACAAAATGGCGACCATTGAAAATAGGAAAAATGAGTGGTCTCATCTATCCTATTTGAAATGCCCTATTCAATGTCCTTTGCAAAAAGAAAACGCATTGTTCAGAAAAACAATAAACAACAATAGTGCTCGCTCTATCTCAGAAAACTAATCCGTACAGCTGCTATAACATCCACGTTAAGTATTTAAATTTTTGTTTACGCAATGTGCTACCTCAAGGAAATGTGTGCATACAGGATGAAACTTTTGTATTTGATAAACAAGACTAATAAATAGTTGGTCAGTACTTTAGGGTTCAGCCACATTGCGAATTTATAGTCGTAACCAGCGATTTTTAGACGCAAATACGAACACACTGCGACAAGATCTTCGAAGGAACTTCAGGCATGCGCAGAACTATAATGCTCATTTGAAGGTATGTCTTTGCCAGGAACACACGCGCTAACTCATTTCTGCGCTATGCAAGAAACTTCCATGCACGTGAGCGTCAAATGCCCAAATGATGTGCGCCTGCGCGAGTATCATAGAAACTACCTGCTAAACTGGTTTTAGGAAAAATCGCAAATTCCTGCGACTGCCGACCTGGACAAAATTGTCGAAAATCGCAGTGTGCGGGCTTCCATTTAACCATGTGTAACTTGCGACAGAAGTGCGGCTAAATAGTCGTAGTCTGATACATCCCTTAGAATATATATTTATGACAAAGCTCTAAATTTGTATAACCTTAAATAAACGAAAATTGACTACAAAATTTGGATGCTATAGCATTCATGTCTTTTTGCATCACAATGAAAACGAATGCTATTGCATTCACCTCCGCAAACGTGTTAACCTTTGAGAAAATAATACAAATCTATTGAATACAGTCATTTATACGGGCCGCTATTTTGTTTTGTGATTAATGCGATCTAAAATAAAGGGTGATTCATTATGAGGTTTATTTTCAAAAGAGTTTTTTTGGCAGATCATACGTGACTCCTGTCAAATTGTAATGAAATTTTTATTTAGCATTGTATGTCAAATCATCATTGAAAGACTTACACTGCAACAACGTATCCAAATTGTTCAGCTGTATGACGTTCGATGAGAAATTCGTGCTCTTGGAGCAACTTATGGTGTGCACCGTCGACCTACCGAAATCACTATAGCCAATACTATCGGCAAATTTAAAACCCAGCATACATATTTGGATGAAACTTGACCGATTAGACAGCATTCAGCGTGTAGTGAAGAGAATATAGCGGCTGTAGATGAGAGAGTGGTTGAAGACCCTTTTATATCTTCTATTTTGTGGAGAGCTAGAATCATGAAAAAGCTGTTGTTAGAACAATTTACTGCTGGAAAGAGCCTGGAACGAATACTCGTAAGCTTTTACAAGGATTCTAAGTCAAGAAAAACAGTGCGATACCTTTTAAATCTCATAAAGAAGCTGACAGTGGAGTGGAATCAATTTCCTAAACGAGATGCTGAGCTGCACGGTTTTTGACAGAAGCAACCGGACTACCAATACTTCGAAGAAAACTACTTTGGGCAGGTGCGAAAGATCTACGAGGAACTTAAAGGCGAATTCAAAGATGGTCTCAGCGAGCTCAAAGCTATCGATGGTTCAAATGTGGGACCAAGTTCAATTTCACTGGCACAATCTGAGACTAAGGGACAACAGCAGGATGTAAATAAAAGGCTCATGGTTCAAGAGTCTTTGATGTCATCATTGAACAGAGTCATGGCCACTGTTACAAGGGAACTGGAAGAATGCCCGTCACACTCTCATGTGTTTTACCAACAGCATATCAACAGCACGCGAGATTACTGGACATCAATATCAATGATATCCCTTTCAGCCAAAAAAACCAGTTACGACACTTCGCGTTTTTACCAACTGGAAGATACCTACAACGCATTGTTGGTTAAACTTAGTTCACCATCAGCAGCTAACGTTGGAACACACGGCTCATCAACTTTGAGATTGCCGAAAGTCGTCATACCAACATTCGACGGCGACTACCTCAAATGGACTTCATTTGCATAACTGTTCGAACAATTAGTGGATAGCCAAGATATTCCAAGTGTTTAAAAGATATTTTACCTGTAATCCGATTTGGCGGGGGAAGCCGGTCCCTTAATCCAGTACCTATAAGCATCCGAACAAAATTATGCAACAGCATGGAAGATATTGTGAACACGCTATGACAACCAACGACTAATAGTAGCAGCTTTTCTCAATAGCCTATCGAGCATCCCCGTTGCTACTTGAGAGTCTTCTAGTCATCTGGAGAAACTCCACGATACAATCAACGAGTCACTACTTGGAATCAGGAACCTTGGCATTAACACCATCTGTTGGGACCAAAAGCCTATCGAGCATCCCCGTTGCTACTTGAGAGTCTTCTAGTCATCTGGAGAAACTCCACAGAACAATCAACGAGTCACTACTTGGAATCAGGAACCTTGGCATTAACACCAGCTGTTGGGACCAATTTATGGTTCATATACTCCTGCAAGAAGTAGATAAGGAGACTCATCGGCTCTTTGAGCAGTCTCTTTCCGATACTAGGAAAGTGCAGCCACTTGCTACGCTTTTAAGCTTTCTCAAAGCTAGATTTCAGCTACTAGAAAGCTTAAGAGACGGCCAAGTAAAATCCAAGGCGGAAAAAAGAGCATCATCATTCTTCACAGCAAAGGAAAAGCAGCCGTGCTCAGTCTGTAAACAGGAATGCAAAAATTTACGGCAATGTGAGAAATTCTTTCAGATGACCGTAAAAGAAAGGTTCAGTACAGTTAAAAAGCTGCAACACTGCATTAACTGTCTACAAAGGGGACACACTCGAAAGAACTGCAGTTCAGGTTCCTGTATGAAGTGCAAAAAAAAACATCATACTTTGATTTATTTCAAGAAAAGCATCAAACCAATTCAAACGACTAGTCAACCAATTATGGAAAATAGTGTCAGCAACTCAGCATCAAGTCCCCAGAAAGTTCAACATTATGTGTTTCTTGGTACAAATTAAAGACAATCTTGGGCAATTTTTAATTTGTCGAGCAATTCTTGATTCGGGATCTCAACTAAATTTCATTTCAGAGCGCCTCTTTAAAAAAAATTGGCTTCCAAGGATTTCAAAAACCGATCGACATAGTCGTATGTGGCATAGGCAGCTCGAAAATACACAGCGAGGGTAGAATCAACATTACCATCCAGTCTCGAGTCAATGAGTTTTCGACAGTGCTGGAATTTGTAATCTTGCCTGAAATAACGTCATACCAACCAGATCAAATTTGTAATATAAAGTCGTGGCCGATTCCAGAAAATATTCAGATTTTATGTCACCTGAGAAAATAAAGCTTCCATCAGATCTGCCAAATTTACAGAACTCTATTCTAGGCTGGATTGTTTTGGGAAAAGTAAACACAGTCTATCAAAATCTCTCAACCGTGTGCAATATAGCTACCAGCTCAATCGAAGATCAGCTAAAGCGATTTTGGTAGCTCGAGAATGTGGAATCCAATTCATCAGCCATAAGGGAAAATGAAAGAAAATGCGAACAATACTTTGTCAATACAATTCGGAAGAGTCCAGAAGGAAAGTATGAGGTCAGGCTGCCATTTGCTGAATCGCTAAACTCTTTGGGAGAATCTAGACTGATAGCAATCATACGTTTGCTATGCCAAAAACGGGCTTGGAGAGGAATTCTGAACATAAACAGCAGTATAAACAATTCATAGATGGATTACTAGCTCTCAATCACATGGAATTGATTGGTCCAGCCTTCATTCCAAAAAGCCATTATTTTCTGCCACATCACTACGTGCTTAAACTAGATAGCACAACCACAAAATTGCGAGTCGTTTTCGATGGATTTTGCAAAACTTCGACGAACATCTCCCTCAACAATTTACTACTTGTCGGTCCGGTAGTACAAGATGAGGTGTTCTCAATATTGATTCGGTTTAGGATCCGCCGATACGTTTTATCTGCGGATATAGAGAGAGAGAAGAAGCCTGCAACTTCCAGTTGGTCTTGAGGAGAGACAATCCATCAGAGGCGATCAAATTCTATAGATTGCAAATAGTTACATATGGAACTGCCAGCGCACCTTACTTAGCTACGAGAACTCTTCAGTATTTGGCCGAAACAAAACATAAGGAGTTTCCTCTTGGATCCAAGGCTGCAAGAGAGATTTTTCTGTGGATGACATTTTATCCAGATCCCACAAACTACAAGAAGCTTTACGCATCCAACGTGAATTACGTGCCTTGCTTTCAGAAGGTGGGTTTCAGCTTCGGAAATGGTGTGCAAACCACTCTAAACTGGTCGAACATGTTCCTGAGTAAGACCTCCGAACGATGACTATGACAACAATGGAGGATGACTACTACACTAAATCTCTCCGCATTGAATGACATCTCAATACCGACACTTATGGGATCAAAGTGAATTTATCATCAGTGGACAAAATTACCAAAGTGAGTTTTCACAGTGACACAATGCATATCTACGATCCTTTGGGCCTCATCAACCATATTGTTTCCAAAGGGAAAACCTTCATTCAAGAACCCTGGCAGCTTAAACTAAATTGGTGCTATCAAATTCCTGAAGCACTATCAACCAAATGGCGCAAGTTTTGTGAAGAGCTTAGTAATCTGAACTCTCTCGTTATTCCCCGAGGTGTGGTATCAGACGATATCTCCAGTATTGAACTACATGCCTTCTCCGATGCTAGTGAAAGTGCGTTTGAAGCAGCAATTTTCATACGGTCAGCGAATCCAACTGGATGCTACGTAACGCATTTCTATGTGCACGTTCTCCAGTTGCACCACTCAAGCGGCTAAGAATTCCTAGGATAGAACTATGCGCCACTGACGTGATAATTAAAATTTGTTATGAAGCTTCAAAAGGTGTTTTGTACACCAATGGAAAATATTTATTATTGGACAGATTCAACAATCACATTGTACTGGATAAAGGGAACTTCTTCGAATTGGAAAACATTTGTGGCAAACTGAGTAGCTTTCATTCAAGAAAATACAAAGGCAACTCAATGGAAGTATGTACCAACAGCAGACAACCCAGCAGATATCCTATCGAGGAATGTAACTCCAGGAAACTTATCCACATCCAAAATCTGGTTTTGTGGACCGAATTTCTTAGAACTGCCCAATAATAAATGGTCAAAACCCTCAGTAAAACATTTTGAAATGGATGAGGGAAAGAAAGGCAATACCTTGGTGCCAACGTAATAGAAATTCATTTAAATTTCTTCAACGAACAACAGCCTACATTAGGCGCTTTGTACGAAACTTAAAGCCAGATCAAGGCTTAAAAATTGGACTGATAACTCCTGTAGAGCTTCACGATGCGTTATTTTATATTATTGGGGAAGTCCAACACAAAGTATTCAAGGAAGATTTAAAATATCTGACGAAGCATGCAACCTAGCCAGCAGGAAACTCTCTCAGCCATCTCAAGCCATTTGTTGACGACAAGGGACTACTTCGAGTAGGAGGTAGAATCGACAATTCAAACCTACCATACGAAGCAAAACACCAGCTTCTTCTGCCACAATCAAACGAGGTAGTCAGTCTGTTGATTCAATACCTTCATGAGAAACATCTTCATGCAGGACCCCAAGCATTACTTGCAATTATACGACAAAAATTGTGGCGTATACGTGGGAAAACCTTAGCGCAAGGTGTTGTACAGAAGTGTATACGATGCTGCAAGGCAAAACCAAAGCTATACACACAGATCATGGGAAATCTACCAAAGGAAAGAATTCAAACATGGTGGTCATTTACAAATGTAGGAATAGATTTCTGCAGCTCAATTCAGATACACTACAAGACCAGAATAAAGAAACCTACAAAAGCATATATCTCTGTTTTTATCTGTTTCAGTACCAAGGCTGTACATCTGGAATTGGTTTCAAGCGTGTTAAAAGAAGCTTTTCTGGGCACTTTAAAGCCATTTCTTGCACGTAAAGGTCATCCCCGCAAGATCTTTTGTGATAACTCCATTAATTTTGTAGGAGCAAAAAATGAAATGAATGAGATACGGGAGCTTTAGTTTCAAATAAACCAATCCAGAATGAGATACAAACTTAGTGCAGATAAAAGAATCAAATAGTGCTTTATTCTTCCAAGATCTCCTCATTCCGGAGGGTTGTGGAAGGCTGCCGTAAAGTCCGCGAAATACCACAGAAAAAGAGTTGCAGCCGGTGCTTCACCAACGTATGAACAACTTCACACAACCGTTACCGAAATCAAAGCCATTCTCAACTCGCGTCCATTAACTCCTCTATCAAATAATCCGAACAACCTGCAAGCTCTAACGCCAGGTCATTTTTTGATGAGAGAACCGCTCAACACATTACCTAATCCAAAATATTGTCACGTGTTATGGTTTGCGGCCAATTATTTTAATTTTCCGGGAAAGTGAAAGCACAATGTCTTTTAAATTAAATTAAAAGAGTTTACTCACTAAAATTGCACAATCACTAATTTAACTATTACACAAATTGTCTATTAATTTTTTATTTTAACTGTTTATCACTTCAATATCGCTTTTTACTTCGCACTCCACACTATCGCAGTTTACTATATCGCGGTTGTAATAAATCCCCCATTCATTCAGCTCGCTTTTATATAGGATCTCTAGTCATTCAATCTATTTCTCGTACATTACCGAACTATGTGGAATATTCGAACAGCGTAATGAATGGGCGGTGACTCACTTTCTGATGTTGATCATGCTTGGTGGGTTTTCGAGTATATTCGCTTGTTGATCATTATGTTTGTAATGGTTGTGAAAACAATTGCGACAGTAGCTCACAAAATTATTCGTGCATTTAACAATACTTAGAGTGCAACATTAAATTATTACAACGATGGAAACTCGTTGAGGCCTGTCAAATAGATTTCTGGAAATGGTGGTCAATAGAGTATGTTCAGGAGCTTCAAACCAGATGTAAATGGAAAACAGGGAAAATGATAATACTCCTGGGAACATTAGTTCCATTGATCAGATAACGTTTCCCCTCTCAAATGGGCACTTGAAAGAATCATTAAGCTATACGAGGGATCAGATGGAGTCACTAGAGTAGTTAACTGAAAACTGAGCAGGGCACACTTAAGAGAGCTGTTCATAACTCATGCCCTCTTCCAATTGATTCGACGAGTGAAGACTTACAGCACAATGTAGAGTCTAATGTCAACACACCCGACTATACGGACACGAAACTACTAGGTCCAGCAGAGTCCAGCACTTCAAAATTGGACAAGAATCCATCACTACCTGATTGCGCATCAACCCTTATAGTCAGCCAGAATTATGGAAGTCCTCCCCTGGTAAAGCTCCCTAATAAGCTCAAAAAACTAACCAAACGTGTAATGCATCCAATAAACTCTAACTGGTTCACTAGTCCTGCATTACACTACCGCTGTAGCGACTTGAAGAAAACCCAGGAATACAAAGATCCACAGCCCTCTCTAACGTCAACCGCATACCCGCCATCAAAGCAACTGCAGGCTAAAAGATCACAGGCACCACCAATCATACGGACGGCAAAACTAGCAAAGCTAGCACTGGCACTCCTTGTAATTTTTTTACCCAACATTGAGGCAGATACTCCACCAATTCAAAACAACTTTTCTGATAAAGCCCTTCACAAAGGAAATACCAATATATTTTTAAGATATAGGCGAAATTTCCTTCGTAATGGATAATTGGAACACAATTGCATACTACAATATGACAGAATATTGGAAAGATATGCATAATCTACGAAACAATCACAAAAAGCTAAAAGAAAGCTGCCAAGTGACTGAACCCGATAAACAAGGACGCTGCAATCTCCTTGTGACACAGTTCCAATCTCAATTAGATACAATGCAGGCTAATAAATAATTTGCTTCTGGAAAGGACCGCATGAAATCGAGAGAAGCCATCCCTCAGCACATTACCTAATCCAAAATATTGTCGCGTGTTATGGTTCGCGGCCAAAAATTTTAATGTACCGAGAAAGTGAAACGCAATGTCTTTGAAATTAAATTAAAAGAGTTTATTCACTAAAATTGCACAATCTCTAATTTAACTATTGCACAACTTGTCTATTAATTTTTTATTTTAACAGTTTATCACTTCAATATCGCTTTTTACTTCGCACTCCACACTATCGCAGTTTACTATATCGTGGTTGTGATAAATCCCATCATTCATTCAGCTCGCTTTTATATAGGGTCTCTAGTCATTCAATCTATTTCTCGTACATTGCCGAACTATGTGGAATATTCAAGCAGCGTAATGAATGGGCGGTGACTCACTTTCTGATGTTGATCATGCTTGGTGGGCTTTCGAGTATATTCGCTTGTTGATCATTATGTTCGTAATGGTTGTGAAAACAATTGCGACAGTAGCTCACAAAATTATTCGTGCATGTAACAATACTTAGAGTGCAACATTAAATTATTACAACGATGGAAACTCGTTGAGGCCTGTCAAATAGATTTCTGGAAATGGTGGTCAAAAGAGTATCTTCAGGAGCTTCAAACCAGATGTAAATGGAAAACAGGGAAAACTAAAATACTCCTGGGAACATTAGTTCCATTGAAGGAAGATAACGTTTCCCCTCTCAAATGGGCACTTGGAAGAATCATTAAGCTATACGAGGGATCAGATGGAGTCACTTGAGTAGTTAACTGAAAACCGAGCAGGGCACACTTAAGAGAGCTGTTCATAACTTATGCCCTCTTCCAATTGATTTGACGAGTGAAGACTTACAGCACAATGTAGAGTCTAATGTCAACACACCCGACTATACGGACACGAAACTACTAGGTCCAGCAGAGTCCAGCACTTCAAAATTGGACAAGAATCCATCACTACCTGATTGCGCATCAACCCTTATAGTCAGCCAGAATTATGGAAGTCCTCCCCTGGTAAAGCTCCCTAATAAGCTCAAAAAACTAATCAAACGTGTAATGCATCCACTAAACTCTAACTGGTTCACTAGTCCTCCATTACACTACCGCTGAAGCGACTTGAAGAAAACCCAGGAATGCAAAGATCCACAGCCCTCTCTAACGTCAACCGCATATCCGCCATCAAAGCAACTGCAGGCTAAAAGATCACAGGCACCACCAATCATACGGACGGTAAAACTAGCAAAGCTAGCACTGGCACTCCTTGTAGTTTTTTTACCCAACATTGAGGCAGATACTTCACCAATTCAAAACAACTTTTCTGATAAAGCCCTTCACAAAGAAAATACCAATACATTTTGAAGATATAGGCAAAATTTCCTTCGTTATGGATAATTGGAACATAATTGCATACTACAATATGACAGAATATTGGAAAGATATGCATAATCTACGAAACAATCACAAAAAGCTAAAAGAAAGCTGCCAAGTGACTGAACCCGATAAACAAGGACGCTGCAATCTCCTTGTGACACAGTTCCAATCTCAATTGGATACAATGCAGGCTAATAAATAATTTGCTTCTGGAAAGGACCGCTGGAAATCGAGAGAAGCGATCCCCATTTGGTTTTGTTGGAACGCTAAGTAATAAACTGTTTGGAATCCTGGACCAAACTTACGCAGAAGATATGGCAGAAACAATATAAAAATTAATTTGAATGAACATCATATAATGACAGTAATACAAAATCAAACTTCTGTTGTAGAATCTACTTTGAACCTTCTAAATAAAGATCAAACCTTCCTAGAAAATCAAGCCCTTCTACAAGCATTCTATACATTACCTATTCACTTCACGTTATTGCTGATGGCCTATCAAAGAATGCAGACAACTTTAATTGACGTTAATATCGATAGTCATAATGGGAAAATAAATCTTCTGATTTTACAACCAGACCAATTACAACGCAAGCTGCGCTTCGTCAGGGAAAATATACCAGCATCATTAACAGTTTCGGGCCAAACAGGACATATGTATGTCTTTGCTACAGCTGTTCTCTATCATCACTGTTCAATCAGTAATAATAAAGGACAAGGCCATCTTCAAAATTAATGTTCCATTGTTCAACGTTGAAACCTTTCACTTGTTCAAAGTAGTTCCAGTCACTTTCAAACTAAATGGGCAATTTGTTCGCATCTTCACTAACACGACATTTTTGGCAGCATCACTTCACAAAGATCAATACATCATTATGCCTGAAGATGACATTAATACCTGCCTATTACTGAATGTAAATAAATACATCTGTAATAAACAGCATCAGATATACAACAGCGATACTGGATTGGCACAATTCGAACTGAAATTGCTCAATCAGGCCAATGAATTACCTCACACTTGCAAACTAGTGATCGTCCCAAATTTTTCAGAAAATTGGATTCAGCTTCACGATAAAAATACATGGATATACAATCTTAAAGAAGATACACCTATCAACATAGCTTGTGGCGAAAGCAACTATCAGAACTGCAATATGAAGCAAGGCGCTCCAAACGCACATGAACCATCATGAATTCTCGAACAGCATTGATTCGTCCTACTTATCATCTGTGGTCTTAAATTCAACTATCATCGCTCATCATCTGGATAGCCACGAAAACATGCAAAACTTGCACAGTATACGACTTGTGAACAACTCTGATGGAATTATACGACTCAAAGCCAGGCTTTTGGGAATAAAACAGCAGAGCAACTTTCCTAATGATGTCGACCCCAAAATTTACCATGTATCAGCAGGATATTTGGCTCTTTTTCTCATCACTGGACTCCTACTTCTTCATGCAGTAGTCAAATTCAAGCGGTTTAAGGCCTCTCGGCAACATCCAAGTAAATCACAACCTACCCCAAAAACCATGGACTTCAGACTTCAAACACGAAGAAATACACATTCTTGAAACCTCAGCGCTTTCAACGGCCGGGAGCATATCTAAGCAACCTGCATATATTCATTTGTGCAAAACATAAATCTTTTAAATCTAAATTTAATCTTGTCATTCATATCGAAAATCATTCATCACTCATTTATTAGCATTTGTAAATTTATCCTCTATTCCACATTCTTCAAAAATAGCAAACTGAAATCATTGCACTGATGTAATTCTATCATTCAATTCCTTTGTATGCAAATTCCGTCTGCACGCGCAAATCAATTATTAAACTTTGCTGATATTTTTGCTGACTGCAGTGCGCGTGCAGTTTTTTGTACGAACAAAAATTCGAATACTATTAGAGAAACAATTTGCTGTGTAAAGCTAAAATTAGGTATTTAAGACTTAAGATCCATGTTGATTATCCATTAAAGTTATCGTTACAAAGTAAAGAACACGTAGTTCTTATTCCACGAGGTAACAACTTGGATATTAAATCGTTCAAACTTATGCAAAAGATGCACAGTTTCTTTCATAAGTACAGTGCAGTCGCCATTTTGATCTGAATGCTCGGCCGATTGAACATATTCAAGTTAAACACTACAACTTAAATTTTCATAAAAGAAAATAAAAGTGCCTAAGTCAATTTGAAATATGTATCAACCATAAACACGTGTAATAATTGTTGTTGCAATTCCATACAATTGAAATGGCTATAACTCACTTGATTATGATTCGATCTCAATTAAATTTTGTGAACGTAAAAACCTTATATTAGTCTATATAGTTGCGAAATTTCAGTTTAAAGTTAGCGTTTTGATTTTATGGGCGAAAATGTAAAATCTATAAATCATACTATTATTAATATAACAAAGTTGAGTGAATTTCGATTTGTATGGTATTTGTTGCCCTTGTACTCATTAAGGCCCACATTCGTGATAATTTTGAGACCTTTCGGCTCAAAAGTGTCCAATCAAGAGGGCAGGAGACACAAATTTTGGTACATTTTGCCTTCCCCTGGACCCCTTAATTCATAAAATGATTTTTTTATTTCAGATTCTATAAGTTCTGATCTGACCTTTCATTTGGTACCCCACTCGACTACCTTTGATTAAAAAAATTTTTTTAAGGGCTAATTCGTTATAATGAGGGACTCCCTTAAAAAATTTTTAAATTTTTAGTAAGACCTTGACTTTTGAGAGATCATAACTTCTGGCCTTTTCACAAAGTTTGAGCATTCTAGCCCCCTATAGTTTCTGAGGAAACTAGCTGTGACGCAAGGACAGACAGGTCGCGAAACTAGTAGGTCTTTGTAAAAAATTTTTTTACAATGACCTAAAATGTAAATGTCATAGATTGCTTTTTTGATTCACAATAAAATGTTTGCTGTAGAAAACTTTATGCCTTTGATTTGAAATTTATAACCAATCTTCATTGCGAATCACCCTATATATTTATAATACATACATTTCCTGAATTTTTCATGCAAGTCCTAGTAAACATATGCGAGATGTGGCAATTAAGTAATGAGATTTATTTTATTGCCACATTTGTGGTAAGCTTGTCACCTTGAAATTCCCTTCCCTGGTATCCTTCCCGTCTCCATTTATATATTTACCATCGCTCTAGCTTGTTTAGTTCGCCTGCTGTGTGGTGTTGAGTGGACGTGTGTTGGTGGTGCTCGTCACGAAAATGGAGAAACAAAATCAAGACCAACGCGTCGCGATAAAATTTTGTGCCAAGTTGGGCGAAGCAGCCTCGAAAACGTATACTAAAAGTGCATGGTGATAGTGCTCTTAGTCGTGCCCAGGTGTTTCAATGGCATAAAGAGTTTAAGAAGGGGCATGAAAGCGTGGAAGACGAGGCGCGGAGTGGCAGACTACTCCGGGTGCGGACTGACTTGAATGCGCAGCGTGTGCGCACCATAGTCCATGAACATCGGCGTTTAACAGTTCAAATGTTGGTCTCAGAATCGGATATGAACCGTGAAACAGTCAGACTTAACCGACAATTTTGGGATGAAAAAGTTGTGCGCGCAGATGGTTCCAAAGAACCTTTCTGAGGAGCAACAGCAACATTGAATGACCGTCGCAGAAGACTGTTTGGAAGAAGTGAAAAACGATTCCACGCTATTTGATCGAGTTATTACCGGCGATCAGAGCTATTTTTAGTTCCCTAGAACAAAATCAGTGGTCAAAGGAACGCATTTTGGGTCAATTGCGCACATCCAGGCGGCCGTGACGAGGGTACTCGCAGACATCCCAGTTGAAGCGTTCCAGAAATATAACAAATTGTGGAAAATATGCTGGAATCGTTGCATTACTGCCCAAGGGGACTACTTTGAAGGGGATGGCAGAGTTTTAAAATAATTTTTAAATCTACGGTTTTCATGGAATCAGTCTCATTACTTAATTGTCACACTTCGTAGTGCTTGAGTTGGTAAAAAGCGAATATTGTCCCATAGCCATGTATTGTTGTTGTTTTAATATGCTGTTCGATCCTTTCAAAATTTTCAAAGTTGACTAACTATACCTATAACCGTTCCTGAGTCAAATTCCATTGAACTAAAATATACTCTTATGATTTTATGCAAGTAAATTTAAAATTGGTAAATCATACTATTATTACAAAGTTGAGTGAATTTCAACATTTGACTTATTTTTTATTGTTGGACTCAAAAAGGCCTACTACCACAATTTCTTGCAGAGTTTTAGATCAAAAGTGTCCAAACACACCTCACTTGACTAACCTAATGAAAAAAATGTTTTTAAGGCTTAAACTTTCAAGAAGTCACAATTTATAACCTTTCCACAAAGTTCCATGACCTTAGCTCCAAAATTTTTGAAGAATAATGCACGGGTGGATTAACAGATGGATACGTGTTGTATGACACAACACCTTTAGCTCCCAGTTGCAACTCATAAATTGAAACTAAATAAAAATTCAAAAGCATAGCAACTAATCAACGTTAGTAGTTTCTTTTATCAAGAAGCGGTATCATTGTTGACCTTTATATTTGTATAGGCTGCAATTTAAACAAGCTGAAGTAACAGAAGATTGCTTCCTGCCAGAAGGGTTTTGTAAACTAATCAGTAACCCAGAGATCATTCTCTGTATATCCAAGCTTGACGCATATAGAAATTCCATGTTAAATTCGAAATTCTAATACATTGTGGCTATTATGTATTTAAATTTGCTGCCATAATATTTTCAGTGGTTTGACCTCATTGTTTGACTAGTTATAATCACATATCAATATTGCAAAGCATTTCTAATATTTTCATCAAATTTCCTACATAATTGTAGTGTTTGGGTCTGTTGCAAATCACATATTGTTGGTGTTATAATTGTTAAATATTCAATCAAACATTTGTTAAATATTCAATGTTTATGGAAAGATGTTTATAAAATTTTCAGTACACAAACTATTTGAGATTTTACAAGCAAAACTGTAAAATTCCTAAAGTGCAATTTTATTAATAATATAAGTTGATGAAATTTTGATTTCAGAGGCATTTGTTATGCTCAAGAATACCTACGTCCGTAGTTTTTTTCAAATTGTTTTTTATCAAAGGTGTCAGAAGGGGAGAGCTAAATTTTTCGTACATTTCCCCTCCCCTGCATTTTCTAAAGCAAAAAATGTCGTCATTAAAACCTTTCATCTGATACCCATGTTGGCTACCTTTAGTAAAAAATTGTTTAAAGGACACCAGTCTACATGGAGGAACTCCCTTTAAACACCCTTTAAAAATTTTTTAAGTAAAAATTTTAAGAAGGCTCAATTTTTGACCTTAATTACAAAATAAAATGTTTTTAGCTTATGTGGTGTGCAAGAAAGCTTATTCTGATGCTCGGATGAATTGGCAGACAGACGGACAATCGAGTTGCAATTTTACTAGAGTTATCGTAAAGTTATTAAACAAAACCAAAAAAAATCTCTTTAGCATCACCAGTCGGAAAGGTAGATTTCGTGATTACATTGGACAGCTTTCGAGTACTGAAGATTTACTTCCCTGTCATTGATAATGTCTGACGATATTATATTTCACTTTCTTTCATTTCATCGTCATAATAAATTTAAGTATTAAAAACTTAAAAGTAATTAAAGTAATTTTTAAACCACGAAATGTAATTTTGATGTTACAATTAAATTTAGCTTTAAATGGTTTTTGCTTCCATGGCTAAATACTCAAACGTGTACCTGAACCTGAAGGTTGCATTTCGTAGAGTATGTAGAAAAACCATGAATTAAATATTTCACATTAAAACGTTGGGGTTATATGTTACCCAGGTGGGTACATGACGTATTTATCATGGTAGAATACGCATACCCTGCTCAAGTAAAATATATGCATATAAATCTAATGATGATCGGGTGCATAAATAAAGATGATTTTTGACGTAACCATTTTAAAACCCGCCATTGTATAGCCTTTATGTTGAATTGCAATGATTTACCTTTTTGTTCTTGATTTTAATATGGATTTTGTTGAGAATGAGAAAAAACCGTGAATTTGACAGCCCTGAAAGATCGAAATTTTTAATTTAGTATAAAATTTTTTTTATGCTTACTTAGATGAGTTTAATATTAGCCAAAGTATCACATTTGATCAGAGCTAGTCAATCCATGTAATCAGTGTCAATAAAACAAATTTAATCGCTCCTGTCCCTACTTTTCAAAAATTGAATGAATTTTAAAACACCAGCTGGAAATAAATTTTTTTAATAAAGCTTATCAAATCGTCAAAGTATCCGATTCAAGCAATTTACATCGAATATAATTTTACTTCAATAAAAAAGAAAAGCGAGAAATCTCAAGGCAACTTAAGGAAACGTCCAATTGGTGACAATTTTCATGAAAAGAAAGCATGATCAAGAAACTTTAGATGGCGGATGTAAATTACATATACTGAAAAATAATGAAAAACAAGTTGGGTAAACAGACCTACGCTCATGTCAGAAGGGTTTTGTATTCAATTTACAAAATGCAGTCCCCAGATCGAATCAAATCAAGAAACATGTCAAAGACGATTTTATTGTAGGAAATAGGAAATACGAAGATCATACTATCTTTAACAAAGTTGAACGAATTTCGACTTCTGAGGTTTTTGTTTTTGTTATATTCATAAATATCTCCCTAGATAATTATTTCAGATATCCATCCGCGAGGGAGGAAACACAAATTGTTCGAATCCTAGAATGGTTACAAAACCCTTTTGCTAGGAGCTCTCTCCCGCCTCCTTGACTTGTTTCACTTATGAGCATCAATTGTAGGTACTCATTTTCAGTCATTCATTAAATTGAATCAAGTGTTCAAAGCATGCACCTTAAACGTTGAAATTGGGAAAAATAACTCAAAATTATTCAATCTTCGCATTTAAAACAGCCACTTTTTGGTTTTACGATTACTGATACCACTAGCTGAACCGATTCTCAAAGTCATACATGACACCTATCATTCCTGAAATTTTCATGCAAATCCTAGCAAAACTGTAGTGTCTATGTCGGTAAAAAGCGCATTTTGTTCCATAGCCATATGTTGCCATAGTAATACATGCAGCGCATATTGTTCCATAGTAATACAGGAAATTTCAAACCGCTATAACTTCGCTAAATATGATTCAATCTTTATGAAACTTTCAGGATAGATCAATCTTATAAATGTTCATCTGTATACTGAATTAATCGATAAATCATACTATTACTAACAAAGTTGAGTGAATCGTGACTTCTCATGTATTTGTTGTTGTTGTACTCACCAAGACCTACAATCCTGATTTTTTTCAGATTTTTCGGATCACAGGTGTCCAATCGCGAGGGGGGGGGGGACACAAATTTTTCGTGTACTTCCCCTCCCTGTGCGCCCCTCGAAGCAAACTTTGCCAAACTAAGACCTGTTTTGAAAAGTTCTCATCAAGACCTTTCATTTGATACCCATATCGGCTACCTTCAATGAAATTTTTTTTTCGGGGGGTCACTCCCCTATATGGGGAGACCCCCCTTAAATACCTTACAAAAATTTTGTTGTATATGAACTTTGAAGAGATCACCACTTTACACCTACATACAAAATTTGATGTTTCTAGCTTAAGTAGTTTCCGAGAAAAACTGCTGTGACACACGGACGGACGGACGGACGGACGGACGGACAGACAGATGGACAGACGGACAGACAGGACGCGATTTTAGAAGGGTTTTGTAAAATTATTTTACAAAACCCTAATGAATGAAGTACGCAAAGAAAATGATCAACTGAAGCTATCGATATAGTCCCTCAAAGAACTAGTCAAGGAAAGGATGAAGATTCAAAAGTCGCAGCAGCAAAAACAACTCTCTTCTCCGAAGAAATATGTGAAACAAATTCTTCTGGAAGAAATTTGAAGTACTGGGGAAATTAATGATGGTCAAAACTATTTTTCAGCGCTGAAAGGACTAGCAGAAGAAATGGAAATCGAAGTGAATATCGAAGGCTATTCCAATAAAGATACAAATACAATCCATTTAAAAAAAAAGAACAAGAAGAACCCGATCATCATTCGCAGTTCTTTTGGCGCCTCGGGAAAAGCCGATAACAAGGCAGAAAAGGTCAGGCAATAATTATGTATATTTGGACAAAGCGGATGAATTATAGTTCAGCTATTTGCAGCTATAAATTAATCATCCAATTTTGAGATCAGAAGAGTAAGTGCAGGACAGGTTGGGTAAACAGACCTATGCTCATGTCAGAAGGGTTTTGTATTCAATTTACAAAATGCAGTCACCAGATCGAATCAAATCAAGAAACATGTCAAAAACGATTTCATTGGAGAAAATATGAAATACGAAGATCATACTATTATTAAACAAGTTCAACAAATGCCTCTGAGGTTTTTGGTATTGTTATACTCATAAATATCTCCCTTGATAATTATTTCAGATGTCCATCCGCGACGGAGGAAACACATTTTTCATGTATTTCCCCCTGTGCCCCCACTGAAGCAAAACCTGACAGTTTAACAACTATTTTGAAAAGCTCCCATGTAAACTTTCATTTCATACTCATATCGGCTACGTTTGATGAATTTTTTTTTCAGGGGCCACTCTCCTGTACTGTTATCATCAATTAATGGCCAATTTTTTCGAATCCTAGAATGGTTACAAAGCCCTTTTGCTAGGAGCTCTCTCCCACCTCCTTGACTTGTGTCACTTATGAGCATAAATTGTAGGTAATTATTTTCAGTCATTAATCAAATTGAATCATGTGTTCAAAGCATGCACCTTAAACGTTGAAGTTGGGAAAAAATAACTCAAAATTATACAATCTTCGCATTTAAAACAGCCACTATTTTGTTTTAAGATTACCGATACCACTAGCTGGACCGATTCTCAAAGATATACAAGGTGGGCCAGAAAGGCGTACGATTTTAAAAACACTCTTGCGTTTGAAGCTTTAGAGAGGGGACTGCGCGGGTGGTGGGGTTAAGTAGCTCGGTTCTCGGAAATTTAGTCGTGATGGATCACTTCACCGGAGCGCAACGTGCATTCTGCGTTAAACATTATTAAAAATCACAATTCGTGCGCTATTGTTCGGCGTTTATTTCGGCGTGAGTTTGGATTACATGACCTAAATCAGTGTCCGAAAGAAAGTGTGATTCGATCGTGGGTCAGAAAGTTCGAAGAGACTGGTTCGACTCTCAAACAGAAGCCTGCAGGACGCCCAAGGTCAACAAGAACGGAATTATCGGACCCTACTTCTTCGAAAAAACAAGGTCAATCTGTCACTGTAAATTCTGACCGATACATAGCCATGTTAATGGATTTTTTCTTTCCACAACTGCAACAATTTGAATCCTATAATCGTGTGACATGGTTTCAATAAGATGGCGCGACATGCCATACAGCTAATGCCTCTTTGGCAGTCGTAAACGAGATGTTTGCTGGGAAACTGATATCGCGCCGAGGTGACATTGCATGGCCTCCTAGAAGTCCGGATCTGACGCCACCGGACTTTTTTTTGTGGGGATACCTAAAAAGTAGAGTCTACACCAATAACCCAGCCACGATTAACCAGTTGAAGACCAATATCCGGGAAGAAATGGCAGCTATTCCCCGTGCAATGTGCCAGCAAGTTTTTACCAATTTGAGGGTCAGATTCGAAGAATGTTTGCAGCGGGATGGTGCACACCTGGATGACGTTATTTTTAAGAAATGAATTTCCCAGATGTCAATTTTCATAGAAATTAAAAATTTGTATGTGAATTGTACTCAGTTTTTTTTAATGATTTTTTCAAATTCGCAATTCTTTCTGGCCCACTCTGTACATGACACCTATCATTCCTGAAATTTTCATGCAAATCCTAGCAAAACTGTAGTGTCTGAGTCGGTAAAAAGCGCATGTTGTTCCATAGCCATATGTTGCCATAGTAATGAATGCAGCGCATATTGTTCCATAGTAATACAGGAAAATTCAAACCGCTATAACTTCGCTAAATATAAATAGACATCTATGTATTGAATTTCATTGAATTTAAGGGTACCGTTAAGATTTTATTCAAGAAAACATAAAATCGATAAATCATACTATTACTAACAAAGTTGAGCGAATTGCGACTTCTAACGTATTTGTTGTTGTTGTACTCACCAAGGCCTACATTCCTGATTTTTTTCAGATTTTTCGTGTATTTCTCCTCCCTGTTTTGAAAAGATCTCATCAAGACCTTTCATTTGATACCCATATCGGCTACCTTCAATGAATTTTTTTTTTTTTGGTTTACTCTCCTATATGGGGAGGCCCCCCTTAAATACCTTATAAAATTTTCTTGTAGTTGAACTTTGAAGAGATCACCACTTTACACCTACACACAAAATTTGATGTTTCTAGCTTAAGTAGTTTCTGAGAAAAACTGCTGTGACACACGGACGGACGGACGGACAGACGGACAGACTGGTCGCGAAACTAGTAGGGTTTTGTAAAATTATTTTACAAAACCTAAAAAATTAATTGTTAAAACGAAATCACCGGTTGATTTTAAGTCAACTGAAAATTGCTAAATTTTGGGGAGGTTCCACACTTCACCTAAACCCTAGAAAAGAAAAATTTCAGTTGAAGGGTCTTTGCTGCGGAGAGAATATGGTCGATCTTCTTCAAGTGCTCAAACAAACTGCACCATTTCTGTTAAAGCCTTTTCATCAAGGCGATCAACTTTCCACAAGAAGAATTTACCGCTTCTTTAGGTACAAATTTCTAACAAAAGCAGTCCAGGTGTTCTACAACAAATAAGGTACTTTAATCTGAGAG